>JBDJHY010182773.1:0-12046 GCA_039654485.1 Withania somnifera
TTCCGATTTTTTTCATTTTATCTAAAAATTCTATTTGGCCATCAAAAACTCCAAATATAATTTCAAATTGGATTTGAAAAAAGTAAAAACAGGCTGAAACTTGTTTTTACTTTTTTCTAAATCTAATTTGAACTTTTGTTATTATATTATATTACCCAAACTTTTATATGTCTATAGAAATATCTCATGATATTCTATTTTTCTTGTTTAATATTATTTATAATCATGTTTCAGTTTTTATGTTGTTCGAAAATGATGATATTTATGTTATCGGTTATTTTATTGTTGTTAGATTGTAGAAACGTAAAAGAATGATCAAATCAGATGGTTCAAATGTCTAGATGGACATATGATGATAATATGATAAATTTGTGATAAATGGTCACTAACAACTCGTGAGTGAAGTACAAAATTATATGTTAAGTTGAGTGATTTTGTTAGTTTTTTTTAAAAAATTAGGTGTAAAATTATATTTTAAACTTGTTTTTCCAAAAGTCAAAAAAATCTTTTCAAAAAGATATCACCAAATACAATTTCAACTTCAATTTTTTTTTTGGTTTTCATGGCCAAACGCCTACTATATCTAAAAGTGTGAAAACGCTTAAAGATATTGATTTTTTTTTCATTCATTAAAAGACTCTACCATAAACAAAAATATCATTTACTATTTTTTTAATATTTAAAAAATTTAAAGTATAACTTTTAAATGCAAGTAAGAACCTATTAGGTTAAAGAAACACATTATAAAAGGACCTAATAATGAATATTATCACATGATTAGCCGTCGAAGCTTGATCAGTCCTCTCGTGTATCAAAGTTTGCTCATTCCTCTAGACACCAAGTTTTCACTTGTCAAGTTTTAATAACTTTAGACTTTGATATCAAGAAAAAAAGATAAATGGTTAATTATTGTGAAATAAGATTGGAAAAAAAGATGCATATCTATAGAGGTGAGAAAGGAAATCCGAAATGGATAGAAAATACACAACACACAAAAGTTTCAGGAGACCTAATGGTATTAATTAGCACCTTTCTGAGAAGATATTTATTTGAAATTTACGAGTCTGTTATTTGATCAATCTAATGCTTTTGTATCTTGATAGCATGTGCAATTCTTACGACATAAATAGCATATATGGTTAATATATTTATTGTTATAAGAATTTGTGCTTTATGTATTCCATTTGTGACTTGATCATTGGTTTTTTTTTTTTTTTTCAACTTGGCTTTAAATTTTACAATATAATATCTCTACCCACCGTGAATGTCTGGCTAGCTTATTCTTTTGGTGGTAAGGAATTCTTTCATTTCAATAATAATTTTGTCTGGATAAAATTGTTATTTATTATTTTTAAAATAATAATATTTAATTTTTATACTAATATTTCGGTTTTGAATCAATTATAGTCATAAATAGCTATTAACCTTTTTTTTCCTAATCTATCGAAAGTTACTACTATATTTTTTCAAGGATTTTACTTTATATACCATCTATCCGCATTTGAATAGGTAAGAAATAAATTCTAATTCTAATTTAACATATCCTTTCAGTAAACTTCATTAATTTACAAACACCCAAAAACTAAGTAAACTTCGTCTAACGTTATATAACGAATGCTACCAAAACTGATAAAAAAACAATTTATAATAAGAAACTTTCATGCACCTAGAACTCTATTAGATGTAGGAGTCTTCATAATATAAAAATAAAATCATTTAATTTTGTATAATTTGCTTATTCTTATAAAATTTCTAATTATTGAAACAAATTGTGTATTTAAAAATAAAGTTGATATTCCTTTTTTACTAGGGTTTGTACTTTTAGGCAGGCTTTGATTTTTAATTATAAGTTAAATAAATGTCTGCAAGTTATGCTTTATATTAAAAGATTGTTAGTTTTAAATATAAATTTGATAATAATTGCGAGGCTATGTGTACAAATCCAACAGTTAGGATTTAAAACCAATTAAGATTTTGATTGTTAAATCTTCTTTTATTGGAACTATGTACAATTCTTAATATAAATTATTTTCTTTATTGTATTATGTAACATAACTACGAAACCTATATATATATATATAATATACTTTTAAATATGATGTTTTATTCCTTTACTCCTCTATATTAGAAAGTATAATAAGAGATTCAATATGATTACTTCTCTTTGTACAATTTTTTTTATTATTTTAAAACATGAAAATATAATTTTTTTTTGGCAATCAAAACGTATAATCTTGCCATACCAACAAAGAAATTAAAACTGTACACATAAAGAGCACCTACTCAAATCTCAAATTTCAAATGATGCAAAACTGTCTCCATCTGAATTTTCTCTTTGACAAATATAGTCTGGCTCGTAGTCTGCCAAATATAATAGATACCTGCTCGTAGAACAGCAGCCAAAAGGTGTTTCCTAGTTCTGAATTTACCTTAAGGCTCTGGTTCAGATTGGATTGCATGTTTTCAAAATCAAAAAATAAAAAATCAAATTAAGAAAATAAATTTGTACACTTACTTTTTTGGGACTGACTAAAGAGGAAAGTGGGTCATACAAATTGGGACAGAGAGAGTATCTTATTAGAACTAAATAACATAGTAAAAGAATCTTTAATATTTATTATATAATTATTTAAAAAATCGTAGAACACATGTTTGATTTGAGATTTTTTCTAATTTGTTATATACTCTTGATTATTGAAAATTTACATGAAATAAGAACTCAGATTTATTTAAGATTTTATTATTTGTTATATTATCATAATCGATTAAATTAAAATATTTTATTACTATTTATTAGGCGGCTTGATTTCTGTCCAATTGGTGTATCGTTTACATGGCCAAGACAACTTATCAATGTACTAATGTCTCAAATGAATTTACAAAAACTAAACCCTTAAAAGTATTGAATTGAATTTTAATTGACTATAATATTGATTCACAACTTTTGAACTAAAAATCAAGGAGTTCTAAAAATATGACAAGAGAAAAATATAGGAGAATTAGTGTACACTGCTAACATATATATATATATAAGGAGAATTAGAGAAAGAAAATCCTAAAATATATTAGAGTGAGAATTAATATCAGTAGCTTTTCGTTTTTGTTATATAGGAGATAGAACTCCTAAGATATATAGGAAGGAGAACTAAATAAATAAAACCCCTACAAATAAACGTTAAGAAGCGCTACGAAAGTTCATAATCTCCAACTATTACCTTTCGAACAGTTACACCATTTTACTCTACCCTCAGTTTCCGATTTATGATCTCTAACTCGTCTTTGTAATTTTTTAAAACTTTTTAATTAGTTATCTGCTTTTCGCCTCGAAATTTTAGTTGAGTATCAGATTGAAAATTAGAATCAGGTTAGGATCGAGAGCTAGGTTTAGATTTCAAGTCGAAAGTCAGGGTAAGGTTCCAAATTAGGAACTGATATAGGGGTTGAATGTAGGGTGAGGAATCGAGGTTGGGTCTATGATCGAGAATTGAGATTAGGTCTTGAGTCGGGTCTCATTTCAAAAGTTAAGTTTGGATACTACACAAGGAATCATGACCGAATCAAGAATTGAATTATGAGTAAGAAATCCAAGTTGGATCTTAAGGTTATGTCTCAGGTTAGAAGTTGGAGTTGGGGCTTAAGATCGAATATTAGGTAAGGAGTCGGTATCATGTCCTTAATCGATATAGGACTTAGGTCCCAAAATTTAAATTTATAGGTTGGAATCTTAGGTGGGGAGTCGAATCCTGAGTTAGGAGTTGATGAGTGACCAAAATACCACTTATTGATCCTAATTTTATTACAAAAATGCTTGTCTTCTTAACCATTTAGCTAAATTCTAATGTAAACTTAGTTGATTTTCATGTGAAAGCACAAACACAAGGAAACCAAAAAAAGATCTAAAATACACAATTTCAGATAAAAGTGTTCACATGGCAGACAAATATTCCCCACAACTGTCAAAGATGGCTAATAACACTTAAATTACACCTTCTAAAGCAGTATAAATGGTCACTGGTCAAATATAGAACCCAACAAGATTGAAATTGATCCCACAGGAAATATCATATCATGTTTCGGCCTAGTATCAATAGTTAGTCACTTAGTTGTTATTTTCGTACGACATAAAAAGTAAATAGGGGGATTGGTTTGTAACAAAGTGTTGTTCATAGTTGAATATAAGTATCAATCAATCAAAATAAGTTAATAAAAGGAATTTAAGTGATGAGAAAACCTAGGATTATGTTCACTAGGGTTTCAACAAACCTTCAGGTTATAAACATTATCGGTCATGCAATCTTTCCTAAGTATAGAGCTATTTATAGTGACAGTGAATTTATTTACGTGTTTTCAACCTATGATCCAAGATAAATCTCTTCTACACGTAGATCAGGCTGCAAAAGAGTGCATTCTCCCCATCATAATAACTCAAGATGATTACCATTAGTACCGAAAAAATCATTAGACGGGGGTTAACACCCCTGAATTTCTTATCATAATCTCATCTCCTAGTCTTAACCACAAGATTAGTACTAGTTAAACCTATGCATGTTCTACTTTTTGCAACCACTAAAAATCTGTTAAATTGTAAAAATTATGCGTTCATACACTTGATTGGATGCAAGAACCACATTCGTATTAAAACCGTACTTTTGCTTCACCCATGGATCCCACAACCCTAGAGTTGTGGTTAGCTACTCATGATTGTTAAAGCACAACAATAAGAGGAAAACATAATAGGCATCATACCAAGAAAATAATCTTTTAATTGATTGCAATTAATGATCCATGATCACAAATTCCCACACTTATGTTTTTCTGGAAGAGAATAGTGGAACAATTGTAGTCTTCTAAAATTAGGTAAAAAATAAGTTGTGTAGAGAAGAATAATGATTATGAATCCTCCCCCTTTAAAAATAACCTAATACAACTATTGATAGTGCATAGGTATAAGTGTAATATCTGAAACTTAGAATTTATTGTCGCTCAGATTTGGGTGAAATAACAGGCGAGCCGTCTGTTCTCAGATGAGTTTCTTGATCCACCTTCTTTTTATTTTTCTGAACAATGGGATTCCCTTTTGGAGAAACCCTTTGGACGAACCGTCTGTCACTGGGCTAATTGTCCAGCCTTCCATCCATTTTCTCTTTTAACCAATGAATTTTGTCTTTTACAAAAAGCACTTAAGAAAACCATCTGGGATTGGGCGAACTACCCAGTCCTTCACCTAATCTGTTCCTCTTAGCTAGTGAACTTTCTTCTGGATGATTCATCTTGGGCCAACCACCTTGAGTCGGACAAAATGCTCAAAGTGCCTTCAAAAACTATTTTTTTCTACATTTTGCTCCAAATTTCCAGGCATCAAACTTACCCTGAAACTATGCAACAAACATACTCAATCACACAAAATACACTCAATAACATAAATATTTTCACAATTTTAAGTGTAATATGTGAGGTAAAATACCGTCATATCAACACCCTCAACCGAGAATATTTGCTTGCCCTCAAACAACAATAAAACACAAACATTAAACACCCCTATTACAAACTTTAACTCAGCACAATCTAGCATTAGGTGTCATGTTACATTGGCTAACTATTTTTACCTACTAACTGTAACTTTTGAACAACACACCGAAAGACGTCTTGCAAGGCTTTTGTCCCCTAAAATCACTGCAGTAACTTATTCACAATCGATTTAAACATCTACTTTCTCTCACAATAAAGAAGTCCTGCACACTTACAAAGATTAATTTACCATGGGATCGGGAAAGTATCTACTCACTCTTAGAAAGAAATTTAATTATGCATACAACAATCATAGGCTTTCCCTTATTAATTATAACTCAGTTTTCAGCAGGTTAACAAGAATCACATCAGGACTTTGTTTGGGTTATAATAAAGTTTGAGTGATGGTAGAGCATCATTTCGGAACTTAGTGACTGACTCATCTCATTCCGTTACCCCCATTCTCTCTTCTGCATTAGCCTCCTTTCAATCTTCTTTTCTTGTTCTGTAGCCTCAAAGCATTTCATTTATGTGCACTTGGTCTTCTCCCTTTTTGTTTATACTCTATACACAAAACCATATGTATATTGATATATATTAGTATTTATTCTTTTTTAAGAAGGCTTTGTGGTTGCCACCCTCAACCTAATTCTTACTTAGGTTGACGACACATTATTTCCTACAGAACCAGGGCTAATAAAGATTGTTACCACACATAATAGCATAGTGTGTTTTCTTCATATCCATACTCAAAATAGGTTACAATGCCTAAGTCAAGGTACACAATGTCCAATAGAGAATCATGGCCACAATACCTATTTCTCATTTTTTGAGGTCAACTTTAGTTGATTTAAGAAGGAAAGTTATAAGGATCAATCTTGGAAACTCGACATTATTCGGATACTCTTTTAAGGCTTAGTGAATTATCAAAGAAGGCATATGATCACTTTCAAATCAACCTACTTTCTACTTAGATCAAATTGAACCGAGCAAGTTCTAGATATTACACACACAAAAAGATTAGACTAGTTTTACTCACCCACAATTTGAAAGTAGACAATTCAAATCAACCCAAACCTTACACAGATAATTTAAGTTGTATAATTGCAAATTGCAATCAGCATCACTCATGTTTTACAACTCATAATGTAATACAGCTAATACTTAACATAAGTCAATGGACTTTTGATACTGAAATGTTTTATTATATAGGGGTATCAATGATTATTATAAGATATCACAACATAGAGCTATATCCTAAACATGTCAGTTCTCCTAGATAGCATGTCTCGAGGTAAAATAACATAGAAAAAAAAACCCTCGAATGAATAAAAAAAACATGAATCAAAATCAAAATAAACAAAAGGACATAAAAAACAAAATAGGTACAACCCTCCCCACACAAAACCTTACATTTTCCTTAATGCATATATATAAAAAAACATTAGCGTGACCAGGGATATGGACCATACAACTAACCAATGTTGTGCCATGCGCCTTGGGTCTATCCCAGGTGGCTACTCAGTAGCTATACTTGCTGCTTCAATGTACTCCTAAGTTACTGTAGGTGCCCTGCCATATGCTCGGACTCAGCCAACATTGTACTAGAAGACGCATCCACAAATTGTGGTCTCCTTCTATACTCGTTGAGCACATAAATCTCTCTAGATTCTCGTAGTGCCTCCTCAATACTTCTCCTCATATCTGTTGCTCCTCTTGCACTTCTTTTTACTTTTTCTCTGGAGTCCTCAACATCATCTCCCCCTGCCATCAAAACCTTGCCCTTAGACTGCATTTCATCTAGGCTCAGACTATGATCTTTTTCATCAGACTCAGTCGTATCTACTACCATATGAGCACAAGACTGGTGGCCTGCAGTAATAATATGATATCTTCCTTTAACTTCTCTAGCTCAAATTGGAATCTAGACTATTAAGTTGGGATCATGCGGGTTTGCAATGTAGCATACGACTCAAGATCCACTTTATTTTTTCAATCCATAAGTTTCTCGATCTCAATAGACAACACCTCTAACTGTATTTCATTCCTTTTCACCAGCCTAACAAGTTTTGTGAGGTGAAGGCAAAAAGACAAAGTGGAGGGCATTCAATATGATAGTTGGGTGGTAGGCCCCGAGACCTAGACTCACTTGATTCCTAGTGCGTAGAAGGCATGTCAGCTGCATTAGTTGGGTCTACGCATACCAAAACTTTTGAAGCTATTTGAGAAGTGGAAGCAACTCCACTCCTTTGACTTTTTATTTCTTCTTTTGAAAGATCTCTTGAACTTTCAATGTCATAAGTATTGAGGGAACAATGCCCACATCCATATCAAAAAAAATCAGCACCTTTGCCAGTTGACATAGTTCAGTGATTAAACATGGATAATAGTAGATTGTACCTTCACGTAAGCATCATTCTCTCTGTTTGAAAATCAGCCTATAAAAGTTCAGCTTGTATTTAGAAATAATACAAGAAACCAGAACAATATCCTCATCTGTCAACTTTTCTTCCTGGGTCGGTTAGATCCTCATTCGTGCTACCTCCCACAAAAAACTTTCTATGAAACTTAGCAACCGAATTCGGATTAGCAAGCGTAGGTTGTTCAACCATGCTGGATGTACATCTGTGAGCATCTAGGAAAGCTATTTTTGCTGAGTTTTTTGGTTCTCATACCTATACACATTGTCAAGGTGTTCTACCGAAGCCATGTAATCAGGGCCAAACAACATTCTAATGATCGTTTTTTTGGAGATATTCACCTCCACCCTCCATATCATGACAAAACTCAACACACACATTTCAGATAGTTTCTGTCCTTTGCCAGACATGCGCACTAGGTGAGCCTTATAGTTCACATACAATTCACAAACTATAGTTGGGTAATATTGTCCGGGAGGGTCATTTATCTAGCTGAATTAATAGTCTCGGAATACCCAATTAATATCTGGATAATATAAAAAGTGCATGGTCACAATCCTGACTTCCTCGGTAATATTTCTTTTGAATTGACCCTTAGCATTAGTGTGCAGTCCTTCGGCAAAAATCTTATTAGAACCTGGCACAGTCCACTGGGACTCATCTCGAAACTCAGGATTTTTGTTCTTGTATGACATGATAAATGTCCCCCTCTAGGAGTGCTTTTGGGGCTGCAGAAGGCAGTGGTATGTGGCTTTTGGCGCTAGTACTGCTGCTGTTGCTTTCTGTCCTAGATGACTCTCTTGACTCATCATGTGATTCCTCCTCAGATAAGGAGCTTGTAACTGAAATAAGACGAGATGGATTGAATGAAGACTGAGCGTACTATGTTTGTTGCTTTGTAATATACTGTTTTGGGCTATCTTCTTCATCCCATAACCCTCGGGATATATTAGTACGCTAACTTGTTCCTCTACGTTGTGTGAGTTTTGGAGCCATTGTTACCTGGTAAGGTAATAACTGTCAATACACAAATTTTATAGAAATAAAACAAATCAGCAGAAATATAATAAATAGTCTCAAAAGGCAGTGTAGGCATTGCGTCTGACAGGAGATAGTTCGTCTTCTCTATTGTTTGTTCTTAATCAGTTGGATTATTAGACAAAAAATAGATGTGAGCGAGCTATCCAAGGTTAGATGGTTCGTACAACCCATTGTCTATAAGAGATGTAGAAACCTAGACATTCTGTCTGCTTTCAGATGATTCATCTAAAGCTTCATCTATTTGACTTTTAACAAAACCATTTAAAACAGTTTACTTTTGTTTGGCGACATATTTAGGCGGTTCATCTCAAGGGAGACAATTCGCCCAACAATTCGCTGAAATAATACCCAGTTTTTATCTCAGTGCTTTCTCACACCAATTTTATATCCATACCAGTTTTAACGTTTCTCTTGGCATTTCCGCACCTCATATTGAGATTTTTACAATAGGAAAAGACCCAATTCTATAAAACCCCAACTAGTTTAAGGATACTTTAGCAATATTGAATTTGCGAAGCCTAGGGCTACTCAAATACTCATCAACAATGGAACAAGGTTAAACATCAACAACTACATTTATAACAATTTAAACATGAAAATTACTAGTATTGTTAAATAATCTATTTCTTGCTCATAAGCTAGGGTTTGTTTTAAAGTAATTAGAGTTGAAGGTGATGAAGTTTGTATCACAACTTGGGTATTTATAGCTTGAATTTGGTGATTGAGGAAGGTGAGTGGAAAAAGAAAGAGGGAGAGACATGATCGTTTCTTTAAGTAGAAAGTTTGAAATTGACTAATTTTAAAAATGGGTCGTGGGTATCTAAGGTTGAATAGGGTGGGGTGGGTTGGGTTGGTTTTGTATAAAAAATACCCGACTAATTTTTAAATTAACCTTACCTAGGAAGAAACTTCTAAGCATGGACGAGTCGTCCAACTATTTCGTCCGTGGCTCGTTCTTATCTTGTGTAGTTTATTTTGGATGACAATCTTGGGCATTTCGTGCATCTCCTCCATCTTAGAAGTGTATGCCTCTCTATCTAGATTATCGGGAAGTATATACAATCCGTTCCTAATTTTATTGTACCCATGTTTACTCCTCCAGCTGTTCCGCTCCCTGTTGCAGTAGTCTTGGTGTGTCATTAAAGTAGACTTTGTTGAAGTTCCTACTTTGGGTTCCTTGTTGGAACCTGCTGGTTCTTCACATACTTAGCCTCCTCCTCGAAGTCTAAGTCATTATCTTCTTATAGGAGGCAACAACTTTTACCTTCTCATGGCCTTCACCTAACAACTGTTTTGACATCAAGTCTATTTATGTTTTCATGTGTGCCTTATCCTGGTCACATTCGTCCTCTTTTAGGTGCTTTCCTACCGACATAGCATCCGTTCTGGAACCTCCAGACACTTCTGATTCCCTGGTGTGCCAACCCCTGGTGTTCTTGGTTAATGTGTCAAGATCTTATGACACTTGTGTATACGTCCTCAGCATATAGGACCCTTTATTAATTCCATCGATAGCTAACTTTGAGGGGGCATTCAAAACTCTCTAGAATGTCTCCTTCAAATAGTTATCTCCCAAAGCATGTGTGGGATATTACTTTATTTTTTTTTTTTGAATCTCAACCACACCTCACACAATGCCTCATTATTCCTCTACCTGAAGTAGGTAATATTATCCCTTAGTACTAGCATCCTAGAGGGAGGAAAGAACCTTTCTAGGAAAGCGTCTTTCAAATTTCCCCAGTTCGCTATCGATTTTGGAGGCAAGTCATCTAAATACATTTTGACCTCTTCATACAAAGACAGTTAGAATAGCCTCAAGTGAATAGAATTCTAGCTGACTCCCAGAAGGTTGTACACTTATTAGATTATATACGCCTCAAAATAACCCTTTCATGGTTAATAACTTAATCATGGTGTTGGTGATGTTGAATTTTTTGCCCGTTACAAATATAGGAAAATGATTGCCCTTGGTTGCACCAGCCCCTGTCAAGGTCCTGTTTATCATCATCCACATACACCTTGTTCTGCCTCAAAAGCTGAGGGCTAGTAGGTACATCTGGATGGTTCCCTCTCTATGACTCATTTAAGGGTAGTTGGTTGGGCTCAGGTAGTTGTGCATTATCTTTCCTATTCATCCTTGTAAATCTTTGGCTTATTTTAGGATCAACTGGAAATAAAGATACACCTGATATTCGGGTATTTGGCATGCAACTACTTGTACCCTGAAATAAACAAAAACAACAAATAAAAGTGAAAACTAGAAATAAGACTAAATGACTAATATCACACTTGGTTTTTACCAATAACCGTATTCCCGACAACGGTGCAAAAATTTGATAATGCTCAAATTACATCTCCTAAAGAAGTATAAATAGTTGCTGGTCAAATATAGAACCCAACAATGTGGGGTCGATACCACAGGGAATACAGTTTGGTGTTTTGTCCTAGTATCAATATTTAGTCACTTAGTTGTTATTTCCGTACGCATAAAAAGTAAATATAAGGATTGGTTTGTAAAAAAATGTTGTTTGCAGTTGAATGTAAGTATCAATCTACCGAAATAAGTTATAAAAGGAATTCAAGTGATGAGAAAACTTAGGATTATGTTTACCAGGATTTTAGTAAACCGTCTGATTATAAACATTAACAGTCTTGTGATTTTTCCTAGTTGCAGAGATATTTATAGTGATAGTTCTATTTATCTATGTGTTTATTAACCTATAATCCTAGGAAAATCTCTTTTACACCTGGATCGGGCTGCAAAAGAGTACATTGTCTCCATCATAATAACTCAAGATGATTACCCTTATTACCGCAATAATCATTAGACAAGGATTAATGCCCCGAATTTCTTATCATAATCTCATCTCCTAGTTTTAACCACAGGGTTAGTTTTACTAGTTAAACCTAGGCATGTTCTAGTATTTGCAACCACTAAGAATTTGTTAAACTGTAGAAATTACCTGTTCATACACTTAATCAGATGCAAGAATCATATTCGTATTAAAACCCTAGTTTTGCTTCACCTATTGATCCCAAAACCCTAGAGTTGTGGTTAGCTACTCATGATGTTTAGA
>JBDJHY010182792.1:0-12045 GCA_039654485.1 Withania somnifera
GAATCTTTGACTTAACGTTTAGTCATCAATCAAAACATAGAAGGACGATTCTCTTGAACCAACCTTGGTCCAACAATGAGCTCTTAGATGGTGGCCTTTAGCTGATCCTAGACTCTGATCACTTTTTATTTTCATTATTATCAGCATTGTTGTTTCTTAATTGTGTTAAGGCACTTGTATATTATTGTTTGGGCAAAGTTCGGCACTGATAGAGCACAGACCCTACATTTTATTAGAGGCACGGACCCTAAATTTGGTGTTGAGGGGTTACAGAACCTACATTTGATTAAATGAGTGGTTCTTGGAGGCGTAGACCCTGAGTTTGGAACTGATGGGGTACAAACCCTACATTTGATTAGAGGCGTGGTTTTCTGAGGCGCGGACCCTGAGTTTGGCATTGACGGGGCACAGACCCTACATTTGATTAGAGGTGCAGTCCTTCGGGGTGCAGACCTTGAGTTTGGAATTGATGGGGCATAGACCCTACATTTTGATTAGAGGCCCAATCCTCCAGGGTGCGGACCTTGAGTTTGGCACTGATGGGGGCACAAACTCTACATTTGATTAGAGGCACAGTCCTCTGGGGCGCGGACCCTAAGTTTGGCACTATTTGGGAAGAGGCCTTGAGATTGGCACTTATTGAGAGAATGGTGTATGCACTACATGATACTACTCTAATTTACTTTCTTACACCCCTGTATACCTTCGTAATTATTTTGCTTACCGGGCTTAAGGTGGAAGTCACAGTGGGTTTTGTTATGTTGTTTGTACTTACCGGTGGTATGGGATGTCAAGCAGGTTTTGTGTATTTACTTTATGTTCCTTACTTTTCTATATCCTACCATTCGATTCTTTATTCATTGTGCATATATATATATATATATATATTCTTATGGTTAGTTGGGTCTTGTCTTAGCCGGAGCACAAGTATGTTTCCTTACTTCAATTTTGGGTTTTCTGTTACTGGTCACTCTGGATCGTTTTTACCATATTTTAGTTTCTATAGATATGTACTTACACTTTTGGTATCTTATCCTTCTGCATATCTATTAGTTTTACCATGTTCCTAGTATCATTGACAGTTTTACTTCCTCGCCTTTATTACTTGCATTTATTTTTGCTCAGTCGGACTATGATGTCTATTGGGTACCTTGTTTGGTACTCATGCTGCACTCTTATACTATTTTCGTGGTGCAAATATTGGCAGGGGTTATTGGAGATGTCGTGTTCATGTTGAGTAGATACAGTGGGTTGTGGAGATTACGGTGATCATTGCCGCCCGAACTGACCATGGTTTCCTTGATGTCAGCCTGCTTTAATCTGTCTATGAAAGGCCCTGTATTGTTTTACATTTGTAGGAGTTGCTTTGTTTTTCTATCGCTTGGGTACTCTATATAGTTTCTCCATGTGCCGTTGACACTAGGTTTTGGGATTTGGGTTGTGTGTATTTCCTTTGCTTCTATTCCTTTATGTTTCTGCTTACGTGTTTCCACTTTTTTGGATGATTCAACTGTTTATAGCCCATTACGTGTAGCTCTGGGCTGTAGGGTTAGGCTTGTCTATCGGATGGTTGTGGACACCATCATGACCTGAAGTTTGGGTTGTGAAAATTATTGGTTCCTTTATTATTATAAGCAGTTAGTGTGCTAGCGTGGCACTCGTCCCACCATAAAACGACATACACTCTAAAGGTCTTATTGGAGTTGCCCTAATATATGCAAATCATATCAATGATTCCATAACAATACTGGGATTAAATAATGGCCACACAGATATTAATCTCCTTTCCACTTTTACTTTATTTATCAATAACCGTCTTCCACTTTTAATTTTTATCAAGGTGTATCTCATCCTTATTAATTCAAGGCAATCTTTTCGTGTATCATTAATCTGGCCTATCATGGACATGATTCAATAAGCAATAATTATTATTAACTTAACCTCTCATTTGCATAATTCATTAAATAAAGAATATTTAACAACACCAAGAAAAAATGTCATAGAGTAAATCATAATTCAAAACTTAAACGTGCAAGTCACAATTGGAGCCTTGATTACTAGTTAATCACTCATTGTGAATAACTCACTAAATACATAACTTGGGTTATAACATAATTGCTTCTAACTAGCACATCAATCCTATCATTGTCTCTATCTCTTTCGACATAAAATAATGTTCATAATGATTCAAGTCATCTAACTATTATACATCATCATCATCATCATCATCATCACTATTATTCAGTTTTAGACTCATTGCCCTGACCACTTTATTGCACTATATTAATATTTATAGCTTATCAATCTCATAACTTGACTAGGTTAATCTATAGAACAACGAGGAAGATAATATTCTTGTAACCTTATTCACAACAATTCCCTTTTTCGGCACTTAAAGTATACTACTATATAATAGCACTTAGAATTAGCAAATAATACATGTTCCAACAATAACATAATTTTATAGGGTTTAAATATAATTCTAATATTTTATCCACCTCAACTCCATGCTCGGTATGGGCATGTTTTCTCCCATCAACTCTAAATTATGAATACACGAAAAAATGTAGTTTACTACTCATTAAACCTAGCCTACCTGTGTGTTAAACTTGCTGCAAATTTTCAAGAGTTTTAGCTCTTATTTAGCAGGCAGGAGGAGACGATGAAGTTTACAGATTGCTTTTTCAGACGGGTTTTCGTTGGCAAATTCCTCTTCTCTTGTTGATAGAGGCTATAGAGAAGAAGGTTATGACCCTTGTAATATTAGGAGATGAAAATCCATAATTTTAGTTCAAAATAAGACCTAAAATTAATTAAAACGTGAAATTAGTTGATTGATTCTGGCACACATATTACCGCTATGACAAAATCTTTTCCGCTGAAGTGATACGGCTACAGCGGTAATTCACCAAATTTTTCAAAAATAAATTTTTGGCTCAAATTTTAAGAAGTAGAAGTTGGCTATTTGGAGTTTTCTTATAAATGACAAAATAACGACAACGGGTACACTAACTAATTAGGATTCATTCACCGAAAAACAAGTAATTAAATTTTTTCTGACGAATGAAGGTCTCAAATATTTTATTCTGCTGTAAATAATATTATAATTAAGTTCGAGCTTACATGTAAAGAGAGGGTGCAAATATCATTATTTTCTGGTACATGATTTTCGTGCTTCATTAATCTTTCTGTTAGTTATTATAAAGCTCTATTGAATTCAATATCACTATGTCGGAGTTCTAATTTTTCATATTATAGATAGTGTTGAATAGGTGGGTACACATATTTAGGAGAAAAATCTTATGAGAGCAAAGAGATTTCAAGAATTGATCAAAACAAGGGAGATAAGAGTAATACTGTAAATTTTCAAGGAAGTTTGTGACATGCCGCCAAGCTTAAGGAAAGTTTTTTTAAATTATCCTTGAATTTTAAGATAGGGAAAATAATTCAAAATCCCCTTGAATTATGACAAAATTTGTTAGAACTCTTTCAATTTGTCAAGGTTCGATGAACTCTCTGAACTATTTTTAAGTGAATTATTATATATTTTATTTACTTAGCTGGATAAAAAAGTAAACATATGTATGTATATATATATATATATATATGCAAAAAAAATTAAATAATAGATTGAAAGTGAAAATAAGGAAACATTAAAATGATTTGTGCATTTTAACGATAATTGTGAAGATAAAGTTAAAGAGTTTTAAGGAAATTCTAAGGTTCATGAAGACAAATTAACATTAATTAGAACCAACTTCTCTTTTGGATAGCTCGTATAAGCACTCTCTATTTTTTTGAGTGATTTAGTGATTGGTAAAAGCATCAATAATTTACTTAAAAATAATCTAAGGAGGTGATAGGAATCCCGCGAAATTAAGGTGTGTTATAACAAATTTCGTCATAGCATAGGAAGGTTTTGAATTATGATGCACGACTTTTTTGTCCTTTACGCTATTAAATTTTGTTAAACAATATAATTGTTTTGTGCATGAAAATAATTTACTATTATGTTTGAAAGTTATTCTCGTTTATTGATTTAGAAAGATTGTAAATAAACTATTTATTAAAATAATTATAAATAAACCTTTATTTGGTAATAATTTGTAAATATAAACCTTTGTTCGATATTATGAGAAAAATATGTAAACAAAATATACATGAATATTGTTAAATTTTAAAAATATGTGTGTGTATGAGCTGGTCAACTCATATCAAGCAATTATTGTATATTGCAGCGACAGTGAATTAAAAATATATATTTTTTAATGTATTCAATTCTTAGTTTCTAAAATATTTGTTACACTTTAAAATAGATAATAATTTTCAACAATAAAAGTGTTTTTCATGATAAAATAACCAAAGCGATAAAAAAAAAAGATAAATCAATAAATTATTTGAAGAAAAAAAAAAAAGTTGGTACATATCTGAGATACATTATTATTTATATCATTTAACTAGGTATAACATTCATTTAATGACAATTTTCACTTTCTTATAATTGTATTCTTCTTGTATATAATTTTATTGATTGATTTAATATACATACGTGCAAAACACATAAATATAAAGGCCCTTATAAATATTGGTTGAATTTTTTATCTTTATTAAAAGAATCTAAATAGAAAAATTAGTCATTCATTGTTTTTAAAATCTAAGAATAATCATTTAACTATTTTCTATATTCATGATCTTGAAATCAATTAACTATTTTCCATTAATTTGTTTTCTTTATTTTGAAAATGCCTAAACATAAAAGTAACTCACACATTGTTGTTTCCAAGTCAAGATGCCTTTCCTCGAGTTTAAGTCAGTAAAGAAACATATTATTACATCCAATATTTGAATAGAAATCAAATTATATATTCATTATTTATTCCAATTAGTTGAATTTGAAAGGGTTCTAATTCAGTTAGGATTCATTGCAGATGGATTTATAAACTGCCTCAATCATGTGCCTTTCTCCTTTCTCGCTTAGTGATAAATTAAAGACCATAATTTGTAAGCCAATACTCCAACGTATACTTAAATTTCTAAGCTTGCACTTTCTTTTGACTGCAATTATATTAAATTAGGAGATGCAGATCTCTGATTGGTTGATGTAATATATTAGAGGTGAAAGCCCTTGATGCAAATCAACTTCATGACACTATGGAGCAGGGTTGAGTCATTCAGAGCAGATATTGACAGCCCAAAACAGACATAAGTATTATGTTGATAAGTAGGTTTGAGCCTTAGATTTATAGATGGGAATCATGTTTTGTTGAAGATATCACCCATGAAGGGTGTGATGAGGTTTGGTAAGAAGAACAAGCTCAAGCCTAGGTTTATTGGACCATTTGAGATTCTGAGACATGTTAGGGAGGTGTCTTGTGAGTTAGCCTTGAAACCTAATCTATCAGCGGTGCATCCTACTTTTCATGTTTTCATGCTTCAGAAATACATTCCTGACGATTAACATGTAATTCACTATGAGTCTGTGACGTTGAATCCGAACTTAACCCTATGAGAAGGAGTTTGTGGCTATTCTAGACAGCGAGGTTAGGAAGTAGAGGACTAAGAATATTACTTCAGTAAAGGTTAATTGAAAGCATCACCCAGTTTCAGAGGCTATGTGGGAGATTGAGTTTGATATACGTGCAAAATATCTATAGCTTTTTTAGGCTTCACGTACTTTCTATTGTTTTATGATCAAGGATGAATATTCCTTTTTATGGTGGATGATGTAATGACCCTGAAGGTTATTTTTGGATTTTTTATAAAATTACCATTTTGCTATTTTCCATCATTGCCCGAGTTATATTTTTTCAGTTTATGAGGTTGGTTTTTGTATAGCCCCATACATGTTCTCATGCTTAGAACTAACCCTTAAACCAGTATCTAGGCTTAGTTCAAAATTTTGGAAAAAGATTGTTGCAAGACCAACCTACGGTCAATCCTACCAACTGTTGTCATGACTCGATTTCTCAGATTATGATGGCACCTACTATACCACCAATAGGAAAACCAACCTCGTAGTCTGAAGTTGAAGTAGAGGGCTACTATAACAAATGCGAAAAGCACAAGTGTAATAATAAGAAGATAAATAAATGTGTAAGTTTAAAAAATCAAATAAATACCCAAAACCTAGTATCAGTATCAGTATCGAACAAACCACTAAGTATAGAAATAAAAAAAATCCAAAAATATGTAATACAACTGTGTCTCCGAAATACTTAGAGATCCACTATGAATGACAAAGACAAAGAGAAGCACGTAAAAGCCGGACGCTAGGTTCATCCTAAATCTCTGAAGTAAGATGTAAACTGCACGAACAGCTAGCTGTGATCAGGGTCGGGAATCTGTACTCGGATCTGCACATGTGCAAGTGTAATATAAGTACAAGATGCCGAAAAAACCCGTACCTAGTACGCTTCGAGGGCCCACTGAGCATATAGCAGTAATAAAAGTAGTAAATAACGGAATACAATAAAGGGGTCACAAAAGAAAATAGCACGACCAGGGAAAGCTAGCTACTCAAATAAGAATCAAATACAAGTAGACAAGTACCACTAGCTAATCACATAACAAGATCTAAAGCACTGAAGGAAGACGTACCCGAAATACTTTCAATAATATATGTGAAAATAATGCTATAAACAGGAGTCAAAAGAAAACAAGAGAAGAATTTGGATGGTATACTGGTAACCTCAAGTAAATGAGTAAATGATTGAATTAACGTGTAAGACACAAAATCCCACATAGCATGAAGTAGCAATTAACCAACAATAACAACTAAGTAGTAATAGGAATAATAAAGTAATAGGAATAATAAAGTAAGGCAAATAAATACTGAAAAGTCCCCCAGACAGAAGAGCAGCGTGCACAGAGACATATTCACCCATAGGCCCCCCATAACGTTCTAAGGGTACACTAAAGAAAACAAATGCAGAAAGTAAGTACAATCACATGAAGTAACTAGTCTTACGTACATTCCTCCTCGGTACCCATAGGCCCAGCAAGAAGAACCCATGGAAGGCTAATCTAAATATTCCCAGTATATCTCCCCAATGCCATATACCCTCCTCCTTAGTGTCAGCCGTAGCTCGGAGGCAAGGTCTATAGAGGTATGCCAATACGTACGATCTCTAACATCATCATAACCTCACATACTGAATCTCAAAGCCTCAAGGGTCTCAATATTCTGGAACCTTGTGCCTAGTATCATAAGGTCTCATCAAGGCGTCCTTAGCAAGTCAAGGTGTACAACGTCTGTATATCATAGTATCACCAATAGTCTCAATAGATCGGGTATCCTTAATTTACCATAACCAGCAGTACTATGTGTGTCAAAAAGCTGTACTCACTACCATACGATGACGGACTCAAGTCCCAGTGGCTATACTCACTGCCGAACGGAGTCGGTCTCAACCTGTTGTCCGATGATAAAATACAAAAAGTTCACGAATAGCACCCCGACTGATATCAAACGGTCTTTAAATGATATGAAACTTGTGTCAAAGTATTCTATATGTTAATATGAGTCTAATGGTATAATTTATACTAAATTCCAAACTGGGCCTAAAACGGGCTTGCGGGGCCCACTTACTGGAATGGAAATTAAATTTCACCATGGGGTTCTCAACGTCTTTAGGAACTCATGCTCCAAAGTTGAGCACAATTCGAGTACGGGAAGGGATTCAAAACCACCCGGACAGATTAGCCCTTAACGGGGTTGAAGGTACGATTTTTTATGGATTAAGCATTGGAATTTCGGTATATTAATGATACTAGAAGAAAAATATACTCAGGAAATAAAGAATAACACAAAAATATATGTATTATTGCATGATATTCTCAATTTCATCAATTGGGGTTCATTAATGGAGTAAATCAAGAAAACTAAGAATTATAAACCAAGAAGACTTACCCAAAACGCGAAGGAATCGAAGAACAATGATATGGGGATTTTTCTTAGCCTTGGAATGATGTTTAGGAGTGTTTTTTCTCCCTGGAACTAAAAAAATCACAAGCTTTCAGCTAAAATAAAATGTAGGGGTCATGTAGGGGTTTTTGTAACTGCCAGTGACCTTACTCATCGCGATCGCGTGAGGTGACTCACGATCGCGTGACGTGACTCACGATCGCATAGCACTGGCATCATGATCGCGTGAGCTACCTTATGATCTCGTAGATTATTAAGCCATTACATCACAATCGTGTGAGAGGCCTACGCGATCACTTAGAAGAGATCTATCTACACCAGTTGCAGATTTTGACAGCAATGTTAAATAGAAGGAGGTGCTCCTAATTACCACTCGAAATGCATTCGGAGTCCAATTTATGCAAATAAACTATGTACCCATATTCAAAATGACATTTCGGACTCAACAGAACAGATGAAATCAGAATTTGAGGTCATTTCGAATAAATATTGACCAAGTCAACACTTAAGCTCAAATACAAGAATTTTCCACCAACACCTCGAAAATGCAACGACAAGTCCAGAATTTGAACCAACACCTCCAATAGCCTAAAATCATTATTCTGGAGCTGTTGGAAGCATCAAAATTTCGATCCAACACTCCGAACACCAAAATACCACCCTACTCCACTTTAGGCCATACTCTTTACTAAAATCCACAATTGGCATAAATTGCAAACGAAAACTTCAAAACACAAAATTAAGGTCAATCTTGACTTTATTTGGCATTGTGGAGCTAACAGAACTATCAAAATTTAATTCCAAGCTCATCTTGAAGGAAAGTTGACTTTGGTCAATGAGTACTTAATTTTAAGCTGTAAAATAGGTAATTTGAGAAATTTCTTGACAGAGTCACCAGGAATCCAAAATACCAGTCCCAACAAGTCATAAATGACTTGGAAAAACTACCGAAATGCTTTAGAATAAAAAATATCATGTATATATCATTAATGACCACGAGGGTCAGTACACTATTCTTACTTTACTTACTTTTTGGGTGGTTCTCCTATGGTGGGATGTAGGGCCCTCATGACCTGAGAAATCAAGTCGTGATAGAATATAGGAAATAAGTCCATTTAACAGATGACTGTCCTAAAGTAAGAAAAAGATCTGTGAGAGGATATTCCAAAAAAAGGCATTCAACAGCTGGGGTGATGATGTTTATCTGACATTAAGCATGATGATAACATATACATCATGGCTATAAGAGAATCAAGAGAGGCAAGCATTGCTAGTTTCAATGATTGTGATTGTTTGAGCAATTACTCATTTAATCGTGTTTTTAATGATTTTCAAAATCTTCAAAAAGAAAAAAGTATCTTGAAATAACTTAGAAGTCACTGAGGTTCAAAGATATCTTTTTGAAGAAGAAATCTTTAGACTAAGGTTTAAACTAAATGGTTTAAAAAATCCTCCACCAAAAGCTTTATTAGATCTAATCAGTCAAATTATTTTTAAAAATTTTCTTATAATGGAAACTCAGTGCTCTGCATAGCTATCTCCAGCAGCTCCAGTCATGAGACTTTCAAAGGAAAGTCAACTAATAATGAGGCTAAAAGGCGTAAATCTTTCACTAAAAAGAAAGGGGTGTTTACTAAGCCTTCCTACTCATATTGTGAGAAGCTTGGCCATAAATATTTCAACTATAAATTTCTCTTCTCTCAACCACAAGAATGGATCTGGAAGCCTAAAAGAAAACATAATGATTCTAACCCTCAAGGAACCAAGGATGATTAGGTACCTAAAAGAAAGCTTCTATGGAGGAACACCACAGAAGAAGTACAAATGGGAAATAGTATCTTGATAGTGTGTGTTCAAACCACATGATAGGAAATTAGTACTTATTCAAATCTTTTGCTGACTGTGATAAAGGATTTATAGTCTTTATATACAACTCTCAATGAACAATAATTAGTATTGGCACAATCTCTTTTGTTGAATCTTGTGATATCACTAATGTTTATCTTGTGAAATTTCTTAAATTCAATCTGTTGAGCATCAGTTAATTATATGATTCAAATCTTGAAGTTCGATATAGGTAAACTGCTTATGTTATTAGAGACCTGTCTGGAAAATCATTGTTACCTGGAAACAAAAACAAAGACGTATATGTACTTGACTCTGCCAAAAATTTAAAGGAACACATCTATCTTGCCTCTTGCACTAAAGATACTTGGATATGGCACAAGAAACTTGGACATTCTAGCATGCGTCTCATTAAGAAACTTGAAAAACATGAACTAGTTCTAGGACTACCCAAGCTAGACTATACCAAGGATCACATATGTGATACTTGTCAAATGGGTAATCAAACTCGAAATTCCTTTAAATCCAAAGAAATAGTGTCTACTTCTAAACCTTTGCAGCTCTGAGACATAGATCTATTTGGCCCCATAAGAACCTCAAGCATTGGTGGAAAAGGTATATCTTCGTAATTGTTGATAATTATTCTTATTTTACCTGGGTTAGGTTTCTAGTCCATAAAGTTGATACTTTAAAGAATCTTGGGTTCACTTGTGAAAAAATTTCAAAGATACTAGGATTACTACATCATTGCTATTAGAAGTGATCATAGAGGAGAATTTGGAAACAAGGCATTTGAGAAGTTCTGTGAAGAAGAAGGTTGCACTCATAACTTCTCATGACCTAGATCTCCTCAAAAAATGGAGTAGTGGAAAGGAAAAATAGGAGTCTGCAATCCATGGAAAGAACTATGATTATTGATCACTCTTTGCTCCTCCATTTCTAGGAAAAAGCAATAAGCACTGCTTGTCATGTACTAAACAGATGCCTCATTAGGCCTATTTTGAAAAGACTCCTTATGAAATATGGAATTGTAAGAAGCCAAATAGTTATTTCCATCCTTTTGGTTGCAAATGTTTTGTGCACAATAATGGTAAGGAAAATCTTGGTTAGTTTGATGCATAAAGTGATAAAGGTATTTTCTTGGATATTCCAACTTTATTAAATCCTATAGAGTTTTAAAAAGAAGTACTTTATCTATTGAAGAATTGATTAATGTTTTTTTTACGGCACTAATCAAGTGGTCAAGAAAAGTAAACTTTCAGATGATAAAGAACTCCAAAAATGGCAAGCTATAACCATCACAACCACTAAGCATCCCACATCAGTCGAGCCAACTGAAACTACAAAAGAGTCGACTGACCAAACAAATCCCATATCCAATGAATGGAAAAGTGAACCTAATTATCCAAAGAAATTTATCATTGGAAATTTGAATGAAGGAAGAAGAACTACATCTTCAAACAAGAAACATGGAAACATTTCCCTCATATCATAGTTTGAACTAAAAAAGGTAGATAAATCCTTGAAATATAAAGGACGGGTCTGAGCCAGCAAGAAAAACTAGATCAATTAAAGAGAAAATAGGTATGGACTCTTGGTACCAAACCTAAAAAATCTTTCATGATTAACACAAAATGGGTCTTCAGGGGCAAGATAAATGAATCTGGAGAAGTCATAAGAAACAAAGAAAGATTGGTCATTCAAGTTTAGTCTCAACAAGAAGGAGTTGACTACGACAAACCATTTGCTCCTATAGCATAATTAGAATCTATATGTATTCTCCTTGCTTAAGCTTACTTCAAAGGATTTAAATTATTTCGAATGGATGTGAAAAGCATTTTTTTAAATGGATTCATTGAATAAAAAGTTTTTGTAAAAACAACCTCTTGGTTTTAAAAACTCCAAATTTTTTTATCATGTTTTAAAATTATCAAAGGCTCTCTATGGGATCAAATAAGCTCCTAGAGCTTGGTAAGATAAACTTAGCCATTTTTTTATTAACCATGCTTTTTCTTGAGGAAAAATTGACACTACTCTCTATTAGAGTATTTTAGAGTACGCAACCACACTAGAAGGAGGAGGGTTGAATAGTGTGTTGGAAGTTCAAAACTTTTTGCGGAATAAGTGAGGCTATGAAGAAAGCAATCAAGAACACTCAAGATTTATAGTGTTTCAGCCAACACATGCCTACATCCACTACCTAAGTTCACCAACTTAGGATTTTCCACTAACACAATTCACTTTCTAGTTCAGTGAGAACTCTTACAACGTTTCTT
>JBDJHY010182811.1:0-21752 GCA_039654485.1 Withania somnifera
CTTACCGAGCATCCAAAATGGTCCCGGATGCCTCGAGAAGCAAACTTACCAACATACCTAACCTAAAATTAATATTTTAGGGTTGTTGGTACAATCTAATTATTGATCTCATGCCCCAATCAACAGATGTTGATCGAGGTCAAATGTCCAGTTTTCAGCCACCTGTATCTCAAAAAATTAGATAAAACCACAATGAAAGATCCTGGACCGAAAACAATTATAATCCTAGGCCAAAATCCATACTCATGAGCTAACAAAATTGTCAGAATCCATATTTTAGCTTATTTTAAGAAATGTTGACTGGAGCCAACAATTACCAAAGTTAAGGCTCTAAAATAAGAAAACTGAGATAAATCTCAAATGAACTACCAGGGAACTGAACTACTAGTCCAAACAGGTCATAAATGACCTAAGAAGACTACTGGAAATCTCAAAGTACAAGAAGGTGTGTCAATGCAAAAATGAATGGAGGAGTCATTACATTATCCATTACTAAAAAGGACTTTCGTCCCTATATGTCAGAAAAGAAGGAGGAGAGGCACCAAAACTCTAGAATAGGGTGGTATAGACCCCATTTGACATGCCTACTCACCCAAGTTATCTCTTAAGGCTGGGAGATACTTCCATTGAACCCAGAATGCGAGGAACCAAGAATTTCCAAATTCTCAAATATCTTTAATTGGAGTGATTACAAGGTCTTCCACAATGGATAAACCACCACTGAAACTGAGCACATCCCTTTGAGACACCAAAAGCTCATCTAGAAGATGACACCTGTATGGCAATCAAAGAAGAAATTAGATTGAATGACCAAAAAAAGTTTGAAAACAAGGGTGAATCTATAGGCTATAACATCGGAGAACAATCTCAATAATTACTTAACACCTCCAACATCCGCAACCTAATTCGAAACCATCAACTATTAGGTAAAAAATCTTTATCGCGTATTGTAACCTATCTCAAAAGGTGTAAACTAAATGCTCAGGTGATAACTACTACCTTTAAATTATTTAACGACGGTTATAACCTGATCCCTAATCCTTTAAAAATCCAACCACAACCCATAATATATCGCTAAAGTTACAATGTGAGCTAAGTACTAAGGGACTGATACAATAGAAATCAAACCACATGGGACCGAACTATCTCTCAATGAAAAACCTAATCCGCACACTATGTATTAAACAAAAACTAAACCAACAAGTGCAAGTAAAATTTATCAATCAGTCAGCGACAACCCAAAAACCATCAACCTTTTGGAAGACAATAGCAATATGACTATATAGTCTGTAGTGACCTGCTTCCAATAGGGAATTAGTTATTTACCCTACTACATCTCAAACGTACCCAAAATATATGGAATATGTACACAAAAAACTCCTGCAGTATCGATTGAACCATATCCTCACTTTTCTCAGAACTCAAATACAACCCTCAAAACTTTCAAAAACTGCCTGAACCAATAGTGACCCTACTATCCTCAAATCCTATTTCTCTATTTAGAATTTTGCACTGATAATAACTCTTTACCACAAACGCCGTCAAATAAACCCTATCAATCCTAGGAACTAGTCGTCCTTCCTCTTAAAAATTTGCATCACAAGATTTAATCTCTCATAATAGAATCCCAACAATGTAGGGTTGTTGATGTGTTATGGCCAAAATAGTGTAATAAACACTTTATGCACTAGAAATAGCATAGCTCTAACTAACCCATCCAACTTGAACGACATCTAACTAACATGATACACTCGCAATAATGCATGCATTATAGCTAAACACTAACGTAGATTGGGAATCCACCAAGATACAATCTATACTAAGAGCATTAAAAGTGTTCAAACCCACAATTTTTCCAAATGTAATTATTACACTTAGGCCCAAAAGTGACCTAATGTGATAAATAGGTCATACAACTTTGGGTTCCTTCATATTAGGTCCCCGAAGTCTTCAAATGCCTCCCAAGCTATCTTTAAAACTAGGAATTGCTCCATCTGGCCCTAAAAAAATGTCCCTTAGAGCTCTATTAAGTCACTCGATAGTCACCATGGCTCGAAAATTCTTGAATAGTCCTTGAAGTCCATGTCTAACTCAATTGGTGCTTCCTTGGGCCGTATCATCTTCCCTTTATTAGAAAGGATTCATCCTCGAATCCAAGGAAATACCTAAAAGACCGGGAATAACACAAACCCAAACTTTCTTCATGTCATGAGGGATAGAACAAGGGTTAGCATAAACAAATACAAAACCAAGAAAATCCAACACAATGGACAACTAATAAACCCCAAATAGAAAAAGAGTAGGACCAAGGTGTAGAGTTGTAGGAAACATTTAAAAATCAACCAAGTTACCAAAATCATGAAGAAATTTAACCAAATAGGATGACTTGGTCCACTTGGACAATCCACACCTCAAGAAGGTAAGTCCAACTCCAATCACAAATAACATACCCACAGTGGATTTTGGGGTCAAGAAGGTAAAAGTGCATTCCCTTAGAGTATTATCATCAATCAAACCCAACAAAATTGTACCTCTATAGAATAAAACCAACATATATGCATTAACATGACCCAATGCTAAGAGGTAATATGAGTAAGCAAGAAATATGCCGTTGCAAGTAAGAAATATGATAAATAGAGAAATAACTTGTAGGCACACTCTAAACATCTCAACTATCAGATACAATGTATAAATATAACAATCATGAACTCATTGTATGGAAAAACATAGTAGAGGAAAAGGGAAAGTTACCTAAACCCACCTATGAAAATCTCACATGCCAAGCTACTAAGATTGAGTAAGAAACTCTTAGCACATGAAATAT
The DNA here is from genome assembly GCA_039654485.1 of Withania somnifera. NCBI lineage: Eukaryota > Viridiplantae > Streptophyta > Magnoliopsida > Solanales > Solanaceae > Withania > Withania somnifera. The sequence goes on from JBDJHY010182811.1 coordinate 2,825, forward strand.
ATATGAGGGGCTTTAAGTATTGAAAAATTGCACAAAGCACCCCATTTTACCTCCAATGAATACCCAAAAGATATGCTTGATAGTACAAGAAGCAAGGGTCTTACATGTACTTAGATTACTCAAAGGCATAGATCATTACCAAGGATACTTAGACTACTCAAAGGCATAGATCATTACCAAGGACTTGGTTTTCCTCTACAAAAGACATCCACTTTCACTTGAAGAGTCCTACATATATACTTACCTTGCCTATCAATATAAGTGTGGCAAGAGGATTCTAAAGTCCAAGGAATCTCCCCACAAAACCATACAAGGGTGAAAATTACAAGTTTAGGTTCATATAACTTAAGCACAAGTATGTCCAGTAATGGAGCAAGTATGTATGATATGCCCAATATGGCCATAAGTACTTCTTGGATTGTCATACACAATTCACAATATTTTGGAAATATGAGTCATCATAAACATACATAACAAATAAAAGTACTCATTGCATCTATCTCAAGAGTCCATTTCAAATTCTCAACTTGTCTATCCTTATGAGTGTGACAAGAAGGGAAACACAAACATTGGGTAATAAGAACACCCCATGGAATTTTTCCTTGATAAGAATCTTGGAACCCTCCGATTGGATTTCCTACACATTAAGCACATCATGATCAAACAAGGAAATGTATAGCATCAATTGCAACATAGTAACCTCATAACCACACAATTTTAAGAGTCTCATCACCATTTTTGAGAAGTCATCATACCACAATGGGCCATCATGAATAAAAAGGGTTAGGTACATACCTTGAGGTAGAATACTTTATTGATTTACCTCTATGATTGCCTTGTTGAACCCTTCTATTTCTTGTATTCTATTGGAAAAAGTGCTTTGGTCCGTTTCTTTTTTCTTAGGAGTTCCCTCGGTAGGTGACTCCTCTAAAGATATCATACGACAATTGGTCTCACCCCTTCATGTTAAGAAATTATCAACCTATGGGAGTTTGTTGTTGTTGATCCTTGTTAACTCTTCTAAAGTTAGGACTCCTTAGACAAGAGCCCTATTTGACTTTTAACACCGTGTTAGAGAATAATCTCTTGGAAGTTACCTTTGAGATTCATATCTTCACAACCCTGCAAAATAAAAAAAAATAGAACTAAGAAAAGTGCTAGTTCCTTGGTTAGGGTAAATCAAGGGATCCCTAGGGTTTTTGGGTTCCTCCTCTACCATCAAATCATGATGGTGAACTATGGATATACTTCTTTTAATTAGGAGTGACTCTTCCTTCTTCTTCACCTCATCTTCTTTTCAGAGCTTCCTCGTGATTTTAAGATCTCCTTTCACTTGAAAGGGTGACAATAATGCCACAACATGCTTTTTTCTTTCAACTACAAAGTAGTACTTGTCGGACCTCTCATTACTAAAAGCACCCCTCTCAACTAGCCATGGTTTACCAAGCATCACATGACAAGATTGAATTAGTACCACATCACATAGCATCTAATCTTGGTACCTACCAATGCAAAATTTCATAACTACTTCCTTTGTAACTTTAATTTCACAACCATCATTGAGCCACGAATACCATTGGAGATTGTTTGGATTGGGGTGATGCTGAGTGGTGAGTTTCATTCCCTCCACTAAGAGGAAATTAACAATATTCATTTTACTCCTCTCATCAATGACAAAGGAACATACCCGGTACGACACCTTACATCTTGCAAGGAATAGGCTCATGTTGGTGTCAAGCTCCTCTTGATTGGGGTCCTTCATAATCTCCCCCAATTCATAAGAGGTATTCATGTCAACCTCCTAATTATTTGCTTCTTATTTTGAAATATCATTCTCATGTTCATCCTTAGGATCATCACTACCCTTTTTGACTTCATAATTAGCAACATTTTTTTCACATAAGGTCCAACACATGAGGTCACGTTTGACCTCTTATATGAACATTCTTTGTCTTTGTGTTCTTCACCATGAAATTTATAGCATTGAACTATAAAAGTACTACAGAATTGAGGTATGTCAAGACTACCTCTAACTCCATATTGAGCATCATGTATTTTATACCCCTCGGCTTCTCCTTTAGACTCCTTACCTCTAATGTCATCCTAAACACCTATGTGATCAAATATGTGATCAAAGATTGGGTTTCCACAAAGGAATGATACCTTTGTAGTGGGTGATAAGGTTGTCGAATACAGGAAATGAACTTGGTTCACATTGGTCGGATGGTCATATATTTTGAAGGTGGGGTTTAGGTAGGTTTGGGGTTAGTTGTGGATGTGCAATTGATAACCTCTCCTTATATTGTCTCCCTTTCTTATCCCCTAGCTACCCATCTCCATAGGCATTGAGAATGATCTTCTTATACCTTATGAACAATCCTAGATTCTCAATACCCTTGTTTTCTTGGTGTTACCATTACCTCTATACCTCCTTGATGTGAATAAGAAGTAGCACAAGATGAGGAAAATAAATCTACCTCACAAATTCTCATGTCATCTCTACAATCCTCTGATGTTGTATAAAACACATGAAGGAAAACATTGTACCTCATATTGTTCTCAACACCATGTAGTGGAGTATGAGGACTTTCCTCTTTACTGCCATACTCATAACCATGTTCTTCTAATCCGTCATCAACTTCATAGGAACTTTTGAATCCATAATATCCATCATCATATGTGAAAGAACCATCATGGCTCTCAAGTATGTAAGAACCATTATATTACTCACAAGGTTCACCATCCATCCTATGAGTGTTGTCATCGTATCTATAACTTTCATTTTGACTTTCAAGCTTACTTATGTAATCATCATCCTGAATCTATGAAAGATATATTCCTTGTAACTTCTTTATGAGTACCTAAAAAATGAGAAAACAAGTTAGTAATAAAAGTTCCTCATGTTGCTCTTTGTGTGTGCGCTCACCTTACAATTAGGGCTTCTCCGAAGTTACTTATCAAGCTCACCTTCGTCCAATAAATTCAATGGTATTCTAACCTTTACGGAAGAGTGGATACTTTTATACATAACAATGTATTAAAGAAGATCGTACTTGAATCAAGAAAACACAACGAACATGCAAAGCAATAAAAACAAGCAAAGAGGTAATATGAAAGAAGATGGTCACTAAGAACTAATTACAACTAAGTAGAGTAATTACTAGTTTTGGAATTCAAGAAATGAGTTTAATGGATAAGATATTGAAACTAAAGAGTTATAACTTGATATTTGAGTTGAAGGAGAATGATTCCAAGGTGTTTGGAACAAGTTTCGAGAAAGAAACTTGAAGTTGAAAATTTAACGATGTGTTGAGCTCCCGTGCCCCCGCACGTGCAAGATGTAGCTGCACATGGAGGTGGGGAGGGGTCTGCACATCAAACCAAAATGTATTTCATGTGATGAAGCCATGTACAGTCACACATCTCCAAGTGCGGCAGCACATGGGCTGCACATGCCCCATGTCAGGCCAATTTCCAGCTTTCCACATATTGTACTTTTGTGGTCCCCCTATGTACTTTTTGGACTTTTTAAACCCTAGAAACATATTTTCCAACTAGATTAACACCTATTATAGATCAAACAATACCAATTTGAAGATCAATAAACAACAAAATATGAAGAACACCAAGAAAACCAAATTTCCGAATTCAATCAAATTAACTCGGAACTGAATGAAATTTGATATTTAGGTTCCTTATGACTTGGAGAACAAAATTATAAACTCTTTATCTTCAAATATTCAACCAAATTATGATCCAAAATTCACCTTCTTTAACTTTTGAAGAACACCATTAATGGATGAATTTAAAAACTTGAAGATCGTTCAAACATAACCAATCTCTAACAAGTTTGATTCCCAAACTCCTTGAACTATTATTAAAACATTTCAACAAATTAACAGTTCCAAAATCAACACAATTAAGCACAATCGAAGATCAAAATCTAGAAATTAAGATGAACAACTATGAAAACTCAAATTTTAAACTCCTCAAATTCTTTTTTGAATTCCTTAAATTTTGGATTTAACCTCTAATTATGATAGAGATCAAGCCCCAATCAAAATGGACACTCAATTTTAGTCCGATTTAGCAAATTTGAGGACACACTTGTAAGTCTTCAAACCTTCAAAGTCCAAAATGGTGAGATTTCCAATCAACTGCAAATCTCACCAAATTTAGGTCCCTAGTTCCTTTAGTAATGAGACTCAATTTCCAATACCTTAGAAAAATAGAATTCAATTAATACAACCCCAATTGAAGTTTAAAAATCTAGAAAATATGAATATGAAGATGATAAACACCCAATTTTGAACCTCAACCAAATCTCCACCAAAACTGAACTCTAAATTCCTCTTTCTATGGGAAACAATTCCCAATACATTTGGATCCTCAAATTCTGAAAATCAACCCTCAATTCGATGACAAAAAAATTAAAAACTATGATGGTGATGAACAAGCAAAAACCTAAAAATAACAACTCACTTAAATCTTCTTTAGTTTTCACGAAACTTGAGATTTAGGATCCTTGTAGCATAGTAAACACTTGTAAATAACTTTTATCACTTCAAATCCGATCAATAACCTTCAATTTTCAAATTTACAAAGCTTCAGTGGTGGAAATTTCAAATCAACCTGGAATCAACTTAATTTCAAGATTTATGACTCAAAACCTAGGAGAATGATTTCTAGTAACAAAAGTAAAAAAGGAATCATTAAACTCGGCTAGATCTAAGAATTTTTAAATTTTAATTTTTTTTAGATTTTTGAATTTATGATCCTAGGATTGTAATCTGATGGAATGAATTATGAGCCTTATCTATGATACCAAATGATAAGGCCCAAGGATCGGGGATCTGGACCGAATCAATGGAGAGGAAGAATCAATGAAAAGATAGGCAGTATCTAAAAACAAATCCATGAAATCAAAATCTAATTCAATCAAAATGAAGACAACCAAATGAATCAACAAATGAAAGACTTTATTGAATAATTGAACAAAAGAAGATAAAATGAGTAATTAAGGATACACCCACCCTAATCACTCGAATCTATGCATATGATGATATACCCACACCGATGTGAGAATTATAGCTAAACACTAACCTAGATTAGGAATTTGCCCAAGCTAGAATCTACTCTAAGAACTTTGAAACTGTTCAAACTCACAACTTTTCAAAACTAAAAGAGAAATTAAAAGGAAAGTATTTATGCTATTGTACTTAGGTGACCTAATATGACAAATAGGTCCTACAACTTTGGGTTCCTTAATATTAGGTCCCGAAAGTCTTCAAATGACTCCCAAGCTATCTTCTAAACTCAAGATTTCTCCACTTGGCCCTCATGAATGTCCCTTGTTCATGATTAAGTACCTCCATGAAAACAATGGCTCAAATCCTCTTGGGTAGTCCTTGAAGTCCATATCTAACTTGATTGGTGCTTCCTCGGGTCGTATCAACATACCACTCCACTGAAGCAAATATTTTCTCCTCAGAACTGAATCTCAAGCCCTCAAGTCTCTGGATGATACCACTGAACCTTTGTTATATACAGTACTAGACCTCCATGCATGTAAGGAATCTTTTGAAAGTCAGGAAACCAGGTTGACCTAACATGTGAAGTATAACCATGCTCCTTACGTCAAGAACTATTTTAAACCCAAAGGATACCACACCAACTCCATTCACTACTTCAAGGAAAGGCTTTGCTAACTAAAAGAATATAATATAGGTCAGTACAATCGATGTATATCTCTTAATATGAACCGGACAAGCCAGATTTGATGTTCTTGAATCCTAAATAATAGTTGTTCCAATCCTAAGTCCAAGACCAGTCAGTTTACCCTAAGCTTAATATAACCCTTACTACAACCAATACACCTCAATATACGGAGAAATCCTGATACTCAATTAAATGAGTAGACACAATAGCTGAATAAAATCAATCAGTGCAACATCATACTATGCCAAGTCTATCCCATATTGTAACTAGCAACTAGAATGGAGTAGCCCTTTGAAATACACTAACCTTCGGCATAGTAATGGAAGAGGTCCTATTCGTCACACCATTGAAATCATGCTATCAAACATGTCATACCATAAACTCTCCACATAGAAAAAATACCCGCTCAACTTTAGATTTCCTAAAGCCTACCATGTTTACCACACTTTAGCTTTGCCAGTCTAGCATACCAACACAAAGCAAGTAGAGCACCCCGTCTCAGAATCCAACCCATACTAAATCAAAGAAACTAAAGATATTTATACCTACTAACAATTATGAACCAATCTACCAAAAAATGAATCACCAAGCATACTATGACACCACCTTCCACGAAATAATAACCCAAGGATCGGCATCCCCCATCCACTACTAAGGAAATCATTTATAGGGGAAACCACATATATAAACAAAGAAAACTTTTTATACACAAAAAATCCTGAAATTACACTTCGAGCTCCCCCAACTCAGCAGACGCCATATTATAAAAAGAAATAAAAATGGTCTTGATGTTCGAATCAACCTCAATAGACAAAATCAATATCCTTCTCGGGTTGGTGGAAAGGTAGGTCCGATATCACACATTTATCTCACTAATTATTAGAACCAAAATAAGAAAAAAAGCATCGATACTAATATCGTGGATAAATTCTAGCCAAGCTAAATAACATCAAAATTACCTTTCTAGAAAAAAAAGGCAAGAGTTGATCTTGGATGGTATGCAGCTAACAGAACCCTACTACATTACCAAGGATTCACCAGGCATGGCTAAGGAAATCTTCTAGGATAAAAACCCAAAACTGCACAGTGAGGGGGTAACATGTCCATGCCTAGAGACACAACACCGACACCCTTAATCTAACATAACTAACTCACCCAATTACTATTCTCTCCCAAATATACTAAAACATAATCTAGAATATCCATCTCAATTCATAACTCAATTCCCTCAAACACGATCCAATAGGATCTAACATCATAATCCACTACTAAGGAATTGACTATTGGAGTAGAAATAGATAAAGCACTAGCAACGGTTCACTAGCCAATTTGCAACAAGGAAAAAATAATAAATATAGGGGCAAACCAAGAACAAAAGCAAAATAAATACAGACAATCTAGGAATAAGCTAAAAACAAATTATGATATCACCGTTTCTGAGGCCTCCACCTCTTCTCTAACTGGAATAGCACAAGGCATAACTTGATCACCACCTGATTGGCCCTGGCAATGACTAGCTATCCCACCATACCGAGAATCACTTTTGGGATCCCCACTGCCACGACTACCACCTCTAACTAGTGGAGTACTTTCCAAGGGAATACTAAGTTGACTAGGCTAGCGGTTGAGCCATCTTAAGCTGTGGAAATCCCTGGAAAAATGACCTACAATAATACACATAAAAAATGGGACAACGGCCTTTGCCTACAACACAAACCAGCTTAACCCGTGTGCCCACCACAACCTACTACCCTAGTAAAAGTACCATTCAAAGTCTTCCATAAAATCTACTCACCAAAACCATATAGAACAATGACCAAGGTCTATAATATTTCCTGAGTTTTCCTACCAGTATATCTTCTACCTTTCAACAAAGTATCACTAAAACCATTCTCTCGGTGGGGCCCTTGGTCACTGCCTCCATATGCTTTTGACATAAGCTTTCCATAACTCCATACAGTCAGTACCTTGAGTAAAAGACTGCCCACTACTATAAAAGGCTTTAGTATCAGTCAGAGTGCCAAGATCAACCCATCACAAACCTCTACATCCTCTCAAGCTCAGTAGAAAAGATTATAGAAGTATGCCCAATCAACTAGTGGAATTCTTCCTCGTACTCTACGATGAGCATGAAAACCCTATTGTAGACTTCTAAACTCACTCCGAGCCCGAGAACTACTCCACATAATGGGTGATACCCCTACCTGAAGCACACCTACAACAAGCCTCAAAATATAAAAAGTACATCTTGAAAAATTAGTGTAGCAATAAACTCTATTGATGTCGCATCTAGCCCTACGCATACAAGATGTTGAGATGGAAAATTTGCCGACCATTGGTATATGACTAGCTCTAGCCCTATGACAACTTTTGAGGCTCTTATTGGTGTGGTGGGTCTAGAACATCCTCAACCTCAGGGTTGGTCTCTGCCTCAAAAACCTACGTGAGGCCCTGACTATTGGTGTAAAAGTCTTGCCCTTGCGTGCTGAAGACCTCAAACGGACCATTTGCAGAAGAGTGAGTATGAATAAATGAGATTTTAGGATACTATCAAGGACAAAGTACATGATTTAGAGTAGAGAAAAAGGTCATTTTCGTAAGAATTCAATCACAACCTCCCTAAAATAGGATCTGAACATCATCATACCAATCCTCTAGACTCTACTAGATACTTACTCATGTACCGATGATACTGGTGAACCTAAGCTCTGATACCAGACTTTCATGACCCAATTTCTCAAGTCTTGATGGAACTTACTAACCCACCTATAAGTAAACCAATGTCATAGCCTAGAATGGCAAGTAACGGGCCATAACCACGAATAAGCGAGAGCACAAGTAAAGAAAGCAGTAAATACAAAACAAAAGGTAAAAGATGAATAACAACATAGGTGAACAACCAATAAATAATAACCAGCTGAAATATACTCAGTTTAATGCAGTACAACTTCTACTCAAGTAAGAATTAACCAACAATTAATAAGAGAAGAGGATGGAGAGTTAACCATCGAAGATAAGGAATTTAAGAGAAGACATCTTAGAAATAACAAAGAGGGAAAGGGTGATTGAAGCTCAAAGCTAATTTCTCAAGGTTAGAAACATAATTACAAAAGGAAAATTTATCCAATGGATTAGTTAGAGTGCAGGAGATATGAATTTTTGGATTGAGCAATTTCAGTTGAGGAATTTATAACTACCATGCCACAACCCTCAGCAATCATATGGTAAAGGTTCAGGATAGTGAAGATAGATAAAATCAGAGAACCACAATCACATTTACTAGTTCATGATCACAATAAGGAAGGACATAAAGGAGCAATATGCGATAGTATGGCTCTTGAGCTGTGATCTTGATGGGGAGGGAACCAGCATACAAGATTGTGTGGTTTGTGGTCTATCATGTACCGATTTCTCGAATCATGATGACACCTGCTATACCACCCAGTAGGAGAACAAACCTTGTATTCTAGATCCGGAGTAGAGCACTACTATATCAATTGCATAAAGCACAAGTATAATAATCAGAATATAGTTAGATATGGAAGTTTAAGAATCAATAAATACCCAAAACCCGGTATCGGTGTCAAACGAACCACTAAGTACAAAAACAAGAAATCTAAGATATGTCTAATAAAATTGTGTCTCAAAATACAATGGAGATCAAATATAAATGTCAAATCTGAAGAAAAGATTGTAAAAGTCGAACCCCAAGCTCACCCTGATCTCTGAAGTAAGATATAACTGCACGAACAACTGGCTGTGATCAAGGTCGGTAACCTATACTCGGATCTATACATGTGCAAGTGCAGTATGAGTACAAGGTACCGAAACAATTCATACCCAGTAGGCTTCGAGGGCCCACTAGGCACATAACAATAATAAAATCAGTAAATATGAAATACAATAAAGGGTCACGAAATCAAATTGCACAACAAAGGAAAGCTAGCTACTCAAATAAGAATCAACTATAAGCAAGCAAGTATCGCTGGCTAATTACAAAATAGGATCTTAGGCAATGAGAAAAATGTACTTGGAATCCTTGCAACAATATATGTGAATAGTAATTTAATAAATCAGGAGTCAAAAGAAGATAAGAGTAAAACCTAGGTCATTTTACTCCTTTGGAACTCTATAGTAAGGTAGACTTTGTAGTAAGAATTTATTCATAATATTTAGGGATTCATCAATTGGCGCCGTCTGTGGGGATCGATAGTTGTAGCTTCTTATTTATATATCAAAAGCTCAAAAAAGTTGAGAAAATGGTAAACACAAGGAGCAAAAACACACGAGGAGCAGGTCGTGGTGGCAGGACCATGGCATGTGGCGGTTCTAGCCGAGGTGGTAGAGGCCAAGGCAGGGGACAAGAAACTCCAATGCCTACCCTTCATACTGACCAGCGACAAGACCAAGACCAGACGATCACAAACATCCAGCTCACCGTGGTGGAGAAATTTGCCCAGGAGAACCAAGCTTTGTTTCAGGAATAGTGCAATGACCATCCAGAGGTGAGACCCCATGGGAATGCTAAGCTCATTCAAGGACGAGGTAAAGAAAATGAGGTGGAACTGCCTCAAAGTTAAACAAAATCATCTGACTCCTATTCTAGTGATAAAAATCCTTGTCAGAAAAAATGAAAGAAACCAAAGTCTAGGGAGCGACGTCAAAATTGCAACCCTCACAGAGATAAAAGCCCATTCTGAGATCACAATAACGAACTCATCCCGAAAAAAACTTCCTAAAATTTTATCAAAAATGAATTGGAGAGAATTCTAAAAATCAACGAGGCGGGGATGTAATGACCCCGTTCTCGAGGAAAATAATGAACACTCCTTATCTAAGGGTTTCAAATCACCGGGGATAAAACCTTATGATGGAAGCACTGACCCCAGCCACTTTCTATCCCAGTTTAAATTCCAGATGGTCAATCGCCAAGTACATTTGTAGAGTGTTCACTGAATTCCTAGCGGAGAAGGCTAGAATACAGTTTGACGACCTGCCAAGGAAAAACATCACCTCGTTTTGCCAATTGGTCGAGCTCTTGTACGCCCATTTCTACCAAAAGAAAAAGGTGGTGAAAAATTCAGCCAACCTCTTAGACGTCAAGAAAAGAGAATACAAGGCCATAAGCGCGTACCTGGAGTGCTTCACAGAAGAAAGCCTGCACATAGAGCACAAGACTGACCAACTTATTATCTTTTCTTTCTTAAGTAGACTTCAATGCAGTTACCTCTACACCGAGCTGAGGAGAAATCCACCGCAGATAGAGCAAGAGTTGTTCAAAGTGGTGAGAAACTTTTCCTTAGCAGATGAGGCCAACAAACGGAAGCGGGAAGGGAACAGGTCAGACGAGAAATATGGGAACGATAAAATCCTTAGAAAGAATGTCTTTGATAGTGTGAACAAAGGGCGAAGCGAGCTGAAGTTCCCTCAGAGAACCTTGACCCTGTTAACAAGATCGAAGATCCTTGTACTTCACTAGAATGTATTGAGGGCACCACCAGCATTGTAGGCCTTTCCCCAAAAGCGATCTCAGAGCCTGTGGTGTCACTACCATAATGATCACGACCATAACACTAAGACATGCAAATATCTCGTAAAATAGATCAATGAATATGTCAAATGAGGTATGCTGGCACAATACATTACCACAACCACAAGTTCTTTCTGAGGTGATGGATGAGGTGGCTGAGGAAATAATCAGCCCTAGGAAGGGAGAGGATTCATCTCGTGGCAGTCGAGGTCGTAGCCAGTAGTATAGGAGTGGGAGTCACCTCAGAACCAGTACCCCCAATACCCCCCTCAGTGATACTCAGGACAGGGCAATTACTTCAATCCCAATCACATTCCTGTAGGCCCCAGCCAACAATATGGGAATAGGTCCCCCATGCCAGCTTTACCCCCTCCTAAGAACCAAAATAATAATGTTACGGGAGCGATACATGCAATCTTTTATGGGCCCCTAGAAGGGATATCATAAGCCATTTTAAAAGCAGAGGTGAGAAGGGTGCCCTTAGATGAACCTCTCCACAAGCATTTTAAGTTAGGAAAAGTCATCACTTTTTCTGAGGAACACGCCATCCCTGGAGCAATGCCCCACGTCAACGCCTTAGTAATAAAGATAATCATGTAGAATAAAAAAGTACTCCAGTTTTACGTGGATAATAATACTGATATTAGCATAATATTCTTAGCATACTTCAATTAAGTCAGGATTGACCGAGGTAGTTTGTGGAGAACCTGTCAACCGCTTCAAGCTTTTACCCAGGAAGAGGTGATTCCTGAAGGAACCGTCTGGTTAATAGTGACTGTAGGGGACTACCCCAAGCAAAAAACCATGATGCTTGAGTTTTGTGTAATAAACGCACCCTCTCCTTACAACATCATTTTGGGATGAGATTGACTAATACTAGCCAAAGCGATCTATTCATCCTACCACCTCATGATGAAATTTCCAATCGAACATAGGATGGCTTCCATCCAAGGTGATTAGAAGGTTTGTGAGAGTGCGTGAGAATCGTACTCAAAAAGAGAGCACCTGAGGTGAACAAATAGTAATTACAGATCATTAACTCTTAGCCCCAGAAGAGAGTTCACGTCATCCCATCAGCGGAAGCGGATGACAAAGTACTTGAAGTCATATTGGACCCCGAATTCCCTAAAAGAAAAGTCAAGATGTGATTGTCACAGAACCCAACTCTCCATCAGGGGATTATATCCTTACTCTAAGAGTTTAAGGATGTCTTTGTCCCCCTTGGAAATGACAGGAGTATCACCTGAGATGATGGTTCATAGGTTGAATGTAGATCCACAAATAAAGTCGGTGCAGTAGAAAAAGAGGAAGTTTTCACCTGAAAGAAATCAGGTAATCCAAGATGAAGTCAAGCAATTAATGGAGGTAGATATCCTTTTTGAATTCAAGTAACTGACATGGGTCACCAATCCGGTCATGATGAAGAAGGAAGGGGGAGGATGGAGAATGTGTGTAGACTACACCGATCTGAATAAGTATTACCCTAAGGATTGCTACCCCTTGACAGTCATTGACCAGAAGGTAGAAGCTGTCTCATGGTAATATCTTTTGAGTTTCCTAGACTTATATAAAGGTTACCACCAAGTGCTCATGGAGGAGGTGGATGCCCCTAAAACTGCCTTTATCACAGAATGGGGCACGTTTATCTACAAAAAGATGTCATTTGGTTTGAAGAATGTTGTTGCAACGTACCAAAGGTTAGTAGATAAAGTATTCAAAGAACAAATCTGTAGTGTGGTGGAGGTTTATGTGGATGACATCATCGTGAAAAGCAAGGTCTTGGGGACCAGCTTAAGAGACCTGGAGGAAGTACTTCAAATCCTGAAGCCCATTGGGTTGAAGCTGAATCTGATGAAGTGCAATTTTAGGGTCAACTTGGGGAAGTTCCAGGGATACGTCATATCCAAAAAAGGACTGAGTGTGAATCCCTAAAAATTTAGGGTGGTTGCGGAGATAAAATCGCCGAAGTTTCTAAAGGATGTGTAGAAGATAACAAAGTTCCTAGCAACCCTAAGTCACTTCCTATCTAAGTCATCTGAAAAGAAGTTGCTTTTTTTCGTATCCTAAAATACACTAAAGAATTCCAATGGAAAGATGAGTGTCAAAAGGCCTTGGAAGATCTAAAGAAACATCCAACGATGTTGCCTACTCTAGCTATACCAAAGCCAGGAGAAACTTTGTACCTCTAGCTGGTAGCAATAGGAGAAGCGGTGAGCGCCATCCTTTTCATAGAAGATGGGTGTGCTCAAAAAGTAGTCTAATTTGTCAGTCGAGCTCTTCATGGAGCCGAAGTGAGATACTTTCTAAGGAAAAAATAGTGTTGGCACTGATAATATAAGCTCGATGACTTCATCCCTACTTCTAAGCACATCCCATTTTCATGCTAACAGATGTACCACTGAAGCAGGTGTTACTAAAACTAGAAATGTCAGGACGGTTGATGAAGTGGGTAGTCTAGCTCAGAGAGCATGAAATTGACTTCCAACCTCAAAAAGCCATCAAAGGCTAATCTCTGGTTAATTTCTTGGTAGAGATGCATGAATCTACCTCGGAGGTGATAGAACCTCCATCTATAGAAGCCGAGGTGGAAAAGGAACTCAAGGAACTAGTGATACTTTCATCATGCAAATAGATGGAGCCTTCAGTGAAGACAGTAGTGGAGATGGAATCCTTATCAAAAGCCTTGAGGGAACTGAGATGTCGTACGCATTGTATTTTACTTTTAAAACAACAAACAATATGGTGGAGTATGAAGCACTGATAGCAGGTTTTGTCCTAGCTCAAAAAATAAAGATAAGGTAGCTCTCTGTCTTCAGTGATTCTCAAATTGTGGTTAATCAAGTGAAAGGTGTGTATGACACAAAGGATGCCTATCTGAAGAAGTACCTGAAACTAGTGAAGGGATTACAAAGAAAACTCTCCTATTTCCAAATAACTAAGGTTCCCAAAGGAGAAAATACCCGAGATGATGCACTCAGTAAATTGAAATACTCTAGAAGAGGTGATACGGGTGGCCAGGTATTAATTGAAGAGGTTCACCACCCAAGTATTCGTGAGATCAAATTCTCTATGGTAGAAGAGGTGAACAATAGTTGAATGACACGAATAGTGAGAAACCTCACCTCGGGAGAAACTCTGCTCAACCCTGCTAAGGCGAGGAGACTCTGCCTCAAAGAACCCAGGTATTTATTGGAGAACGGGGTCCTTTAAGAATGATACTTCTTACATCCTTTACTAAGGTGCATAGGTCCATTTCAAGTTAATTACATAATACGGGAAATCCACCAGGGCTCATATGGTAGCAATTTAGGTGAAGGAGGATTGGTAAAAAGGATCCTAAGATAGGGCTAGTACTATCCCACTTTATTTCGGGATACACATGACTTTTTCCAGAAGTGTCCGAAGTGCCAACTCTATGCACCTATAGCTCGATGAACTTCAATGGAGTTGATCCTAGTGCATAGTGCTTTGCCCTTTGTTCAATGGGGAATCGACATCGTTGGACCTTTCCCTAAAGCTCTAGAAAGGGTGAAGTTTCTAGTAGTAGCCATTGTCTACTTCACTAAATGGCTAGAGGTAGAACCCTTAGCCATAATAACAGGAAAAACAATTCTGAGCCTCGTATTGAGAAATATTGTGTGTTGATTTGGGATACCTAAGAAAATTATGTCAGATAATAGGAAGTAATTCACAAGAGACCGATTCAAATCATGGTGTGAAGAGATGAAAATCAGCCAACAATTCACCTCGGTTGCACATCCTCAGGCGAATAGACAAATCGAGGTCACAATAGGACACTGTTTCAAGGCTTAAAAATAAGTCTAGACAAAGCTAAGGGAGACTGGGTGTAAAACCTATTTAATAGGCTTTGGGAATATAGAACAACCCCAAGATAGCCTCACATACGGGACAGAAGCAGTGATCCCTGCAGAGATAGAGGTGCCAAGCCCAAGGTCATTACATTATGTAGATTAAGAAAATGAAGTAGAGCTCAGGGTGAACCTCGACCTCCTAGAAGAAAAGGGAGAAATGGCATCTGTTTTTGAGGCAAGATACAAGCAGGCTATGGCAAAATACTACAACAACTGGGTAAAAAATACCCAGCTTAGCCCAGGTCACCTGGTCTTGAGCCAGTTGAGCTAAAAAGATGGGAATGATCCAAGAAAACTAGGAAGGCCCTTATCAGATAATGGAAGCTTCTAATACAGGTAACTGCAAATTGATGAGATAAGATAGTACTGAAGTACCAACAACTAGCATGTAAGTAATTTACGAAGATTTTATCAATAATAAATACAGTTTCCTTTGATTAAAATTATACTTATGATTATCATTTATTATGTCTATAATCATCATTTTTTATGGCTAACCACCGGTCTGAAAAAGCATGGAGATAACCCCATCCAGAGAAAGGTTGTACAAAGATCCTGAATTAAATCAACTTCGAGGACCACCCTAAGGTCCTAATCTAAATCAAGTTCGGGGACTATACTAAGATAAATTAAATCCACCTCGGAGACCACCCTGAGGTCTTAAATTAAATCCTCCACCTTGGGGACCACCTTGAGGTCAATTCGGCCAGAGCTCCACGATTCCTGAATTGGATTCACCTCGGGGACCACCCTAAGATTGATTCGTCTAAAGCACCACTTAATTATAAGTTAAATCGACCTCTGATGAGAGCTCAGTTCGGTAGAATGCCATAAAATTATAAATCGACCTCGAATATGAGAGCCTGGTTTGGTAGAGCACCCTAAAATTAGAAATTAAATTGAACTCGTCTATAAGAGCACGGTTGAACGCCATAAAAAACACAAGTTAAATAATCTTTAGGTCGGTTCGACTAACCTCCATAGAACCACTGCTATAAACAGATACACAAAAGAAAGGGACTAACATGAAATGAAAGCAAGAATGCTATGGAATATAGGTATGCAAATAAGTGTCATCTTATTCAAAGTTATACAATCTTTTAAATAAGAATGTCCCTACCTATCAAGATTACAAGGAACTTTATAAAAGAACTATCCTAACCCCTACAACCTCGTCTGGACCGAGTCGGTCTACTATGACCCAGACCATCCAACACAAGTATGATGCTCGAGAAGGTAGCTGAAGAAGGATTCCCCCTACTTGTGTTGGCTAGCTGGTTAAGTCGGAAGTACTGAGGCATTTTATTTAAATCTTCATACATGTAACGGACATGGTCGAGGATGATTCTATTCCATTTATAGCAAGGGGAACCTTCTCCATACATGGAAGCCACGCTGGTGAGGATAGTAGTCAGCTTCTTGACCCGCTCCACCACCTCATCTATGGTAAGTAGTCCTTCTTTGATGAATACTATCTTCTCATATTTGCGCACCTGGTTTTGGAGGCGACTCACCTCAGCTTCACGGTGATCAAAGTCCAGCTTATGCTGAGTTGCTTTAGTTTTCCAATAAGCAACTGACTTCTCAGTACTTCCCACAAGCGTACGGACATCCCCCCATATGGCCTTAATCTTCTGAGGTAGCTCAATATTCTCTTCCCTAAGGTGTTTCGTCTCATCACTAGAGGCCCTCAATTTACTGACCAAGCCTTGGAACTCAACATTTTGAGATAACCGAGTTTGAAAGTATTTGATAAACTCATTTTTAGTGTGGAGCTCCCTTTTCCTCTCATGAAGGAGCCTCCAAATAAAGAAGTCTTCCCTTTCTACTTGTTTAAGTTTATAAAGGATAATTTGCTAAAAAATAAGAAAGATAAAGTTAGAAATAGCTGAAGAGTGAGGTATATCAAGGAAAAGTATCATTCTATTAATAAAGGACTGTTAGGACAAGATGATTACAAAAGGAAGGAAAAAAGGAAAAACTATAAAGTCCCTAAATCTAATCATTGCCCTCAACCAGTTTAACAACCGAGATGGGCTCTATCTCCATCAAGAGTTCAGCAGTTGGAGAAACAACAGGGTCTTCATTGGGAGAGCTTGGAACCTTGGGGATGGCTAGTTTCCCCTTATCTTGAGGTGTCCTCCTGGAAGCTAAAAATGCCTGGATATCCAAGTCGGTGTCCTCGGTGCATGACCTCAAGTCCTCCATAGATAGGGGAGTGGGGTTTTGGGAGATGAACTTAATCAAGAGGAGCTTACGTCTATTCAACATCGCCTTTATAAGGTCATCAGTCACCCCAGCTTTTCCCCAGGCTTCTTAGACAAATAGCTCATCTAAGAGGGAGAGATCAGGGTACACCTCGTCTACCTCATCCAACACCACTGACCTAGTGGCGGTGACGAGAGACTCGCTCATGGACGAGACATACTTTGAGAATACATTGGTCATTGTAATCTTTTTAAAAAAAAGACCTCAGTAAACTCTCCTACCGATTGACGAAGTTTGTATTTAAGCAATGTAGCTCAGTCTCAGTAGCCTTTATTCTCTCTTCGAAAGCCTTTTTTTTCTCGTCGTAGGCTTTCTGTTTGGCCTCTATTTCTTTCCACCAAGATCTTTCTCTGTGAAACTCCTCATTGGTGTGGCCCACTCTTTGGGCCAGTATAGAGGTCGTCTTTGACAAAACCTACAAGGGAAAAACTGGGTTGAGCACTAGTAGAAAACAAGATGAGGTACGACTAGGTACAAAAATACTTACGTTGTTGAGATCATCCAGAGACATGACTTCAGCAGGGGTCAGTTCAGAAGACTTTTGCCTATTGGGCATAGACTCCTAAGCTAAAGAACCCTTCTTTTAGCCCACCTCGATCGTAGCACCTCAGTCGGATACCTCGATTATACGCAGGAGGTGGGGGTAGTCACCTCCTTATCAGGCTCAGCGGATAAGCTAGAGGGTTTATTCATCTTTCCATGCTTGACAAGCACTACTAAAATAAGAGAAAGAAAAGTCAGATAAACGATATAAACTAAGGAATTCACCTTGAGATACAGACTTCTAAGTACCTTGGGCCTCTTCGGCGACCTCCTCGTAAGGTACCACCTTACCGACCTCAGTACCTGGGTTAAAGGCACTAATTTTTTCCTGGAACAGGTCTACATCGGAAAATCGACAGTGATGGGGGGGGGGGGGAATCCTATCACCAAGGTCAAGATACAAGGGATTGACAACCCTGAAAACACCGTATCTTACTTTACCGAAGTTCCATGAGGGGAAAAAATAAAAACCCCTCTATTTTAAAGAAAATAAACTTGTCCTTCCAATCAGCAATTTTGGAAGGAGTTAGAATCCAAAAACTGCAAAGGGGGCTAAAAAATTACCACCCTTTGGAAGGCCCAGAACTCTTTACTATAAAAAATGTTTGAATAAATCTAAGGAAGGCTCAGCCCCAACTTTGGAGTAGGAAAGTGTAAAACCCACAATGGTGCATATTGCATTAGGCACCAATTGCGCAAGGGTCAAATCAAAAAAAGCTAATACCCTAACCAGCAAGGAAAAGAGGAGAAAGCGCAACCCAGAAGCTATAGAATCTTGATATTTAGAACAAAACCCAAAGGTGGGCGAGCAAGCGCTATCATAAGGACGGGGTATGGTAAACTCAAAACTGGGGGATAAATGGCATTCCCTAAGAAAAGGCAACAAGGAGTCTATGGTAAGACTACTTGCAACCTTTAAGACCAACAAATCGTTACCCTCAAAAGTTTGGGGGGACACTACAAGAAAAATGGCCTTTAGTGACCACATTAAAATTGG
>JBDJHY010182831.1:0-12044 GCA_039654485.1 Withania somnifera
GTGTGTTGTTAACCCAGGTTCATGTTCACTAGGGTTCAACAAACCTTTGGATTGTTATCTTATACGGTTGTCTAATCTTTCCTAAACATAGAGTTACGTACAAGTGCAATGCTATTTATTTAAGTGTTTCTCAACCATTAATTCTAAGTAAATCTCTTTTACACCGAGATAGGATTGTGAATGAGGGCATTGTGCTTATCATGGTAACTCAAGATGATTACTCTTGCTACAGCAGCAACCATTAGATGAGGGTTAATGCCTCGAATCTCTTAGCATAACCTCAACTCCTATTTTTAACCACAGGATTAGTGCTAGTTAAATCTAGGTGTGTTCTAGTGTTTGCAACCACTAAAAGTCATTTATTACATAGACATTATGTTCATATGTTGGAATAGATGCAGCAACAATATGTAAATTACAATTCTAATGCAGTTTAACCCATGGTTCCCACAACCCTAGTGAATAACATACCACAAAATTATACTTCCAATTAATTATAGAATGATGATCAAGAAATTCAACACTTGTGTTCTGGAAAGGATATGGGTATCAAACCCTAAAATCACTAGTTTTAATTCTTTCTAAATATCTCTCTGTCAAAAGTCCTCTAAAATTGTGCTAATTCTACTATTTATAAAGTATGGGTGTAAGTACAATATCAGAAACTTGGATTGGGCCTATGTTCAATTTAGGCAAGACATCAGACAAAACACTTGGTGATAGATGAACCATTTGGTCTTCTGTCTGTCACCTCTTTCATACAGTAAACTTGGCATAAGGCGACAGCTATGGGCGAACCGTCTCTAAACAGAGGAACATCTGTTGGAGCCATCTGGTTCTTGTTCTTCATCTAGTGAAGCATCAGTTAGACGACAAGATCAGGCGAATTGTTTGTCTTTAGATGATTTATTTGGTCTATTGTCTATCTAAGTCTTTTTAACTAGTGTTATTCAAGGTAGGCGGTTGGTTTAAACGAGTCGTCTGGTGACAGGCGAAACGTGTCTTAATTATGTAAAACCTGCCTTTTTTCTGTACAATTGCTCCAAAATTCCACATATCGACTTAACCCTACAAATACTCAGTAAATACATTAAACACACTATTATTACTTAAGAACATGCTATATTTTTAGGGTTTTAAGTACACTATGTGACGTAAAATACTGTCACATCACTAAGCAGTTTAACAATTTGTAATGAAAACAGTTAAAAAGCTTATAACTCAAGTACTCTCAACTAAAATAACTTAACCAATCAGTTTTCAACCAAAGGATAAAAATTAGTGAAAAACAAGCTTTCACTTTTTTCCTTTCAAAGCTGTCCATTTTTACTTCTCTTTTGGAGTTTCTATAACCGACATACCTCAAGGCATAAAGCAATGAACATATATTACCCTATGTGTAGGGTCTCTCATATCTCACCACACGATGACACACTCTTTCTAGTAGATCCAACTAGACACCCTAGGTACTGGTACTAAAATAATATCCTACACCGGTAATGCAGGTTATGGATATTGAAAACGCATGTCCACCCTCAATGCTAATACTTCTCCCATAAGAAATACGTCTATACTCAATACTCTTCACTTAATTGAACATCCTCAATGAAAGAATAAGCCAACTACAACATCAACACCCTAGATAATTAGAACACCCTCAATGGAACCAACTAGTCCAAAACATCATTTTAAATCTCAATTGAGTAATGCTCTTTAATAAAGATATTTATTCAACACTTCAAATTCAATTTACTTTCAGCTTAGAATTAAATCTAAGTTCATGTTCAAAACTCTCAATTAAGATTAATTATCCAAAAATAGTTAATTTAGACATAATTCACGTTCATACTCAAATAATATAAAAGTCAAGTAATTATGCCAGCTTAATGCTCAATTCAGTTTTTATGAATAAACCTTGAAAAATAATCATCAATTCATACTTCAAAGCTTCTTTCTTCCTTTTACTTCAATTATGAAAACATGTCAATTTATGAGGACTTTCATTATTAAATAATCATCATGAAAACTTTACAATTCTAACTCAAAAACATCAAGTAAATCATCACTTCAGGAAATCATAGTTTATAGAATTAAACAAGAACCCTGGCATGCTTCAATATCTTCAAAACCTTATTTATAAAAGGATTTTGGGAACAAGGATGAAAGGAATCTTTTTTGAAAATCCACTTACCTGATTAGAAGAACTTTTATGGAGAAAAATAACCAATCAAGCTACTATCATCAAATCTCTATGAAAAACCCTAACTTTGTCTCTTTGGAGAAGTTTGGAGAAAAAGATCTTGCTTTGATCAATTAGCCAAAAGATGAATTGATTAAGGGATTAGGGTATTTATAATTTTATGTTTAGAAACCAAACACCATGGGTTTAGTCCAAAAATTCAAAGGAATTACTCAAAA
This sequence comes from Withania somnifera, assembly GCA_039654485.1. Classification (NCBI taxonomy): domain Eukaryota; kingdom Viridiplantae; phylum Streptophyta; class Magnoliopsida; order Solanales; family Solanaceae; genus Withania; species Withania somnifera. The sequence continues at coordinate 2,419 of JBDJHY010182831.1, forward strand.
TAACCCTTATTAAACGTATTAGAAATTTCCCTGGAAGTACTTCACAGCTTGTGAAGTGGCACTTCACGGATCGTGACTTAGTGAATTGAACTTTTTTCACATAAATGCATCCCCAAAACCATAACACACGATTTTAACACCGCAGCTTGTGGTTCGAGACAAAATTTTTTATTTCCCATGCTTCAACAGTATAATTGGGAAGTACATGTTGTGGTTTGGGTTTTATGGAACTTACAAAGAAAATGTGAAGTTTCTGATCATGCATCATGACTCACATCACGAGTCTTACTGTTGGGAACCACAAATCGTACTACTGAAAGCCACAAGTTGTGGTTTCCAACCGAGAACATTTCACTACAGAATAGTCTTTAGTAAAATGCCCATAACTTCTTATTCCAAACTTGAAACAACACATAATTTATTGCGTTGTAAACTACACTCAAAGACATTTCTGTAAATATGACATAGGACATAGGATACAGTCATTTAAAGTTGACCCAAACACGAAATAACATCAAAACTAAGTATATTAGAAGAGCCTTGAACTCAACTTCATGTTATGAAATTATTATGACCTTAAATAACCTCAAATACTCACCCCACACTATATTTAGGATTTTATCGACTAGAATCAAGCTTCAAGGTGTTACTTTATCTTTTCCTTATGATAATTCATCCTCAAATGAAGACTAAAGTTAGAATAGAAAGAACTCAACTACTGAAACTAATAAACTGATTGAATGGACATGTGTATGATATCCAATGAATTGATTTAGTCAAACTAACTATATATATGTTAATGACCCTATTGATAAACATGTAAAGTGCAACAACTGACCTCAACATAAAAACTAGTCAAATAGCACATAAATGCACAAATAGGGACTCATGTGCTACTACCTTAACTCAACATCAATACTTTAACTCAACTCATTCATATATACACTCAATGGACTCATGAAATGCTACATATTACATGATAATGAACTAAAATGGACAAAAGTTGAATAGAGAGGTTATTAACTCAAGAAGGAAAGGAACTAGAAGTAAAAAAAATACGGACATTTTCTCATCATATCGTCCTCTGCCTCCCAAATAGCTCCCTCAACTTCTTTGGTTCCTCCAGAGAACCTTTACTAATGCTATCTTTTTGTTCCTCAAAGAATCTGAACGGTGACCTCCTCATAGGTCAAACTATCAAGAATGTTGATATCCTTGACGGGAACTATCAAAGATAGATCACTTATATATTTCCTCAATAAAGAGACATGAAATACAAGGTGAACCGCTGCCAACTCTGCTTGAAGATCTAACTGATAGAAAACCTTGCCTACCCTCCTCAAAATTTGATAAAGTCTAATATCCTCGGACTCAACTTACCCTTTCTATCAAATCTCATAACTCCCTTCATAGCAGATATATTCAAAAATACCTAATCATCTACATTAAACTCTAACTCTGAAATGCCTGCAATCTCTTTTGACTAGTCTGTATTTTCTTCATAGAAACAAAAACAAACTCTGGACCTATAATAGTTGCCTCACCAACCTCGAACTAACCAATCTGAGACCTATACCACCTCTTATACGATCCCTTAAATAGATCCATCTGAGTACTTGAGTGATAGTTGTGTTGTATGCAAACTTAATCAAAGGTAGGTTCTCAACCAACTTAACCTTGAAATCGATTGCACACTCCCTTATTGTATCCTTTAAAGTCTGAATAGTCCTCTCTGGCTTCTCATCTATCTGCGAATGAAAAGTTATACTCAATTGAGCCTAGGTACCATACCCTTCTGAAATGATCTCCAAAACTGAGATATAAACTGCAGATCATGATCTAGTATAGTAGATAGAGGTACACCATGTATACATACAATCTCCCTCAAGTAGATCCTACCATACTTCTCTATTGAATAACTAGTGTGGACCTGTAAGAGGTAAACAACTGTAGTCTTCGGTCTACTATAACTCATATGGGATCATATCTCTAGGCTAATAGGTAAACCGGTGAAAAAATCTATATTAATCACCTCTCACTTTCATGTTGGAATATCAAACTGTTGCATCTCACCTGTTAGTCTCTACCTTCACTTGCTGACATTTAGACACTTAGCCATAAACTCGGCTATGTACTTCTTCACACCTTCCCACTAATACACCTCTCTTAAATCTCTATACACTTAGTATCTCCAGGATGAAAAGAATACTAGGAACTATAAGCTTCTAACATAATCCACTGTCTTAGACTATCAACTACTGGCACACACAACCAATTTTGATAACGAAGAACCCCATCTCTCCCTTTGGATAAAACTTACACTGTATTCTTATGAACTGCATCTTTTAACTTAACTAGAACTGAATAACTATCTTTCTCTCTTTTACCTTAACAACAAGAGATGACTCAAAAACATTTTGAACAAGTATACGACCATCCTCTCCACCAATCAATATAACCCCAAGGTGTGCAAGCCTATGCACCCCTCTAGCTAACTCACTTTTATCCTCATCAACCTGCAATAAACTCCCCAAAGACAACCTTCTAAGAGTATTTAATCACTATATTGGCCTTGCTTGGATGATACATCCCAGTCATGTCATAATACTTTAACAATTCAAGATATCTCCTCTATCGAGGATTCAAATCCTTCTGATCAAGCACACGATGCAGACCCTTATGATCAATGAATACATCATGCACTCCATAGAAGTAGTGCCTCCATAACTTTAACGATAAAACCACAGTTTTCATGCTCAAGATTATGGGTAGGATAATTCTTCTCATGAAACTTAAGTTGTCGGGAAACATAAGTTATTACCTTACCATGCTGCATTAAAACAGAACCAATGCCAACTCTTGAAGCATCACAGTACACCACAAACCCCTCAGAACCAATAGGCGAAGTCAACATCGGAGTAGATGTCGATCTAGCCTTCAACTCCTGAAACTCTTCTCATAAGCATCAAACCACTCAAACTTCATTTTCTTTTGAGTCAAATGGGTCAAAAGAATGGATATAGAAGAGAAGCCCTGGACAAACCTACTGTAATACCCAGCTAGAGCCATAAAACTAAGAATGTCTGATGGAGAGGTAGGTACCATCAAATTTTGACAGAATTAATCTTTTGGAATCTACCCGAATACCCTTAATGGAAATGATATGACCAAGAAAGGCAACTGACTGAAGCCAAAAATCACACATAGAAAACTTAGCATAAAATTGAAAATCTCTAAGGGTCTGAAGAACAACCCTGAGATGGTTTGCATGCTCCTCCTTACTTCTAGAATAAACCATAATATCATTGCTGAATACAAAAAAAACATGTCCAAATATGGCTTGAAACCCTATTCATGAGGTCTATGAAAGTGCGGGGGAATTAGTCAAACCCAAAGACATGACCACAAACATAAAGTTGCCATAACGAGTACAAAAAGTTGTCTTTGGGATATCTGCCTCTCTAACCATAAGATGGTGATAGATGGGACAAAGATCAATCTAAGAAAAGTGGCTAGCACCTTGCAGCTAATCAAACAAGTCATCAATCCTCAGAATGGATTCTTATTCTTGATTTTGACTTTGTTCACTTGACAGTAATTAATGCACATACAAAGGGAACTATCTTTCTTACGTACAAACAAATAGGAGCACCCAAAAGAGACACACTTGGATGGATAAACCCTTTGTATAAAATATCAACTAATTGTTTTTTCAATTTTCTAAGCTCAGCTGGTACCATTCTATATAGCAAAATAGAAATAAGTTGAGTGTCTGGTACAAGATCTATACCAAAGTCTATCTCTTTATTAGAAACTTTAGGTAAATCCTCAGTAACACATCAAGAAACTCTCGGACTATAGGAATAAACTAGATATCAGAAGTCTTAGACTCGGAGTCCTGAACTCAAATCAGATGATAGATATACCCTTTAGCAATAGTATTTATAGCCTTCAGATAGGAAATGAACCTACCCTTAGGAACAACTATGGTCCCTTCCCACTCAAGGACAGGTCTATCAGGAAACTAGAAATGGATAACTCGAGATCTACAGTAAATAACAACATGAATGAATGGAGTAAATCCATGACCAGAATAACATCGAAATCTACCATGTTTAACTCATGTAAATCAGCAGGAAAAAGCATCCCCATAGTAGAAATGGACAACTGCAGTATACTCTTTCAACTAGAACGAGTTCACCAACAACTATAGAAATAAAAAGACTCATATAAAACATCAGGATATATAAAAACCTATCTAGAAACATACTAGGATACAAAATAAAGAGTAGATCTAGGGTCTAATAATATATATACATCCACCTCATAAACTCGTAACATGCCTATCACCACATCAACTAACTGTTTTCAAATCCCGATGAGATCCCAAAACATACAAAAAGTTTTGGTGTTAGCCTCCACTAGAAAATTAGTAGCACCCTATTGAGCTGTTGGGCTATTGGAGCTACTACTGGAGTAGTAGTCTATGGTCTGGCACCATACTGACAAATGTGGGATAATCTCTCTATATGTACCCTGGTATCCCACATGAATAACAATTATTCAAAAGGCAACCATGAAGACTATGACCAATCTACCACACTCGAAGCATCTATTCTACCCAAGACAACATTATCCCGAATGACCCTTACCATACTTATGATAGACAATAGCACTACCTTGCTGAGATGACTGAGCTAACTTGTTGTCCTGGTTCTTCAGAGGTCTGACTGATGAAGGGGTTGGTCCCTTAGAACCTTTCTACTGTTGTCTAAAACCATCAGACTTGGGCTGACTAGCTCCAAAATGACTAGTCTTAGCCGTCTTACTCTGCTGACTCTTTCTATACTTAGACTTATCCTTCGATATCTGCTTAAGATGCACAATCAATCTACTAATGTCTATATCTGTACTCAACAGAGCTGCTCTCCCTTCCTGGACCACATGCAGAGAAAAACCAGACACAAACATATCCATCATGGCATGTATATCAGTAATCATCTCTGGAGCATACCTTGATAACTTAATGAACTTCATGTTATACTCGGTCACAAACATAGAGCCCTTCTCCAAACTTAGATACTCTCTCACCCTCTCCTGCATCTTCTCTCTAGGAAAGAATTGACTCATGAATGAAGTCTCAAACTCATCCCAAGATGGTGGAGCTTCTCCAACTCCCATGTTCTTCCTCCACAGATCACACCAAGACCTGGCAACATCCTTCGACTGATTAGCTTCCAAGTCAACCCTATCAACATCAAGAACTCTGATCATATCATAAATCCGATGAACCTCCTCAATGAAGTTCTCTGGATCATCCACAATCCAAGAACATGAAACTCTATTGGACTCACCTCAAGAAATCCTTCACAACCCCAGCGTCAAGAACAACTAGCTGAACAACAAAAATGAGAACTAACTACTGAGCCTGTACCATCACTGTATGAGCCATCAGATGCATCATATTGCATAACTTTACAGTGGTAATGTATGTTTGTGGCTATTGTGACTCTGGAGCTGGTGGATCTTGATTATGGTATTTTATGTTTCTGGCTTAGTGAGCTGATCATAATGGAGGCATGTCCTGATATGCATAAAGCATGAGTCAGAAAAAGAAAATATCTCAGAGTCAAACTCCGAAGCACGAAGTAGAACATCAGTTAAGGAAAATTTTTCCTAAATGTTTTGTATCCTCCCAATCATAGATGTGCTACAGTTACACCCATAACTGAGATTCTACCTAATACTAGCTTTTAGACATCTCGTAGGACTCTATGAACCTAGTGCTCTAAGTTATCTTTTCACTTAGCTACTAAGTTATCCTAGCAGCCTCAGAAGAACCACTTGGATCATGCATAACTCTACTCACATTACTCAGCAGAAGCAATGATAATGATATTAGAAGTGTAATGGCCTTCTCATAATAACTAATAAATAGTCCTAGTAAATAATAGATAAACTCAAGTCTCAAAACCAATACATCTTAGTGTGAAAGCCTCTACTCGCTAAATAATAAAATGCTAGCACCAGAGTTTACTAGCTAGTCTCTAATAAATAAAATAATACATAAATAAAACTAAAATCCAAGCTCTATATTACCAAAATAAAATAACTCCAATGCTTAGACTTGAAAGCTATGATGACTCACCAATACATTATTCTTCTAGGAATGCAAGTAGTGTCAACCTTGAATGTCTGGATGGTTGGCAATATCTGCATGGGCTTAAACACATGAAGAAAGAGTAGGATAAGCCAAAAAAACATGTATTGAGTACGTGAGCAGGTATAAGACAGGTTATAAAGTATAATGATAAGTACTATGCAATGCATGAACAACAAATCTCAACTTCATCTCTAACTCAACTAAGAAGTTTAGTAGTTTATAATGAAACTAATTAAAAAGCACATATATCAAGTACTCTCAACTAAAACATCGTAACTCACCAGTTTTCAACCAAAAGATAAAGACTTAGTTAAAAATAAGCTATCACTTTCTTTCTTTCAAAGTTTTCCACCTTTACTTCTCTTTGGGAGTTTGTATAACCGACATACCTAAATGCATAAAGCGATGAAGTCCATATATTACACTGTGTGTAGGGACTCTCATATCCGCTATAAGATAAGACTCTCTTTCTAGTGGATGCAACTAGACGCTCTAGGTACAAGTAATCGATATCGAAATAATACTTTATGCTGGCGACGCAGGTTATGGGTATTGAGAAACTCATTCCCACCCTTGCAGCTAATACTCCTTTCTTAAAAAAATACATCAATATTCAACACTGTTGACTTAATGAAACACCCTCAATTGAAGCATAAGTCAACTACATCATCAACACTTTAGATTAATGGAACACCCTTAATGGAACCAACTAGTCCAAAACATCAATTTAAACCTTAATTGGGTAACACTCTTTAATAAAGTTATCAATTTGACACTTATAAGTCAATTTTACTACCAGCTTGTTAATTAAGCTAAAATTCATCATCTAAATCCTCAATAAAGCTTAATTATCCAAAAAAAAGTTAATTTATACATGCTCCACGTTCATACTCCAATGTCATGTAAAATGTCAAGTAATTATAACACTTCAACCCCCATATTATGTTTTAAGAATAAACGTTGAAAATAATTCATTATTTTTTGCCTCAAAGCCTCTTTCTTTCTTACTTTTACTTCATTTATGAAAATATACTGACTCATGAGGACTTTTATAATAAAATAATCATCATGAAAACATCATATTTATAACTCAAAGAATGTCAAGTAAATCATCACTACAAGAATCATAGTCTATAGAATTAAACAAGAATCCCGATATGCTTCTACATCTTCAAAACCTTAGTTAAAATAAGGGTTTTGGCCCCAAGGATTAAAGAAGTCCTTATTGAAAGAACACATATCTAATTAAAGAAATTTTATGTAGAAAATCAACAATAAAGCTACTATAAAGACATCTCTATGAAAAACCTAGTTCTTGCCTCTTTAGAGAAGTTTGAAGAAAAACACTTGCTTTGATTGATTACACAAAAGATGAATAAAATTATGGCTTAGTGTATTTAGAATATTATTTTTCGAAGCCAAAATTTCATGGGATTTCCTCTTTTAATGTATGGAAATTTTCCAAAAATCCCTTGGTAAAACGAATTAAAAACATGACGTCTATGGAACACTAAATGATCCGTTGATCTTATCTACCTTGAATAGTATTGAAAAAGGGCTTACTGGATCAAACCCAAGGATCAAACTACATTCCATAGTTTGGATCTATGATTTGTGTTTTCCAAACCATGGTCTATAGTTTCAAATCCACGGTTCGTGGAAACTAGGCAGTTGACATGGCTTCACTAAAATGGCCGTTAATTTTTACTTTGAACTCAAAATGACACACAGTTTATTGTATTATAAATTAGAATCAAAGAACTTTATTTTTATAGATCATAGGTAACCTAAATATGTGTGAATAAAATATATGATCATTTACAATTGACCTAAGCATGAAGTAATACCAAAACTAAGTCTGATGGGAAGGCCTTGACCTTAACTTTCTATTAGGGGTTGTTTATGACCTTTGTTCACTTCAAGAACTAATACCACACTTTGTTTCGAATTTTATCACAAGTAACAAGCTTAAGGTTGTTACATTATATCACCCTTAGGATCATTCGTCCACAATTGAAGGCTACAACTAGAATAGATGGAACTCAACTTTTGAAACTGGTCACCTAATTGAAGCGGACATAAGTATGATATACAATGACTTGATTTATTCGAACTAACTCAACTAATAAACATGAAAAATACAACAACTTACCTCAATGTCAAACTAGTCAAATAGCATATAAGTGCACAAATAGGGACTCATGTACTACTACCTCAACTCAGCATCAATACTCTACTCAACTCATGCATTAGTACACTCAATCAAATCATGCAATGCTAGATTCTCATAAACTAAAATGGACACAAGATGAATATATAGGCTATTACCTCAAGAAGGAATGGAACTTGAAGGAAAAAAATGTAAATATTTTCTCATCATATCGGCCTTTGCCTCTCAAGTAACTCCCTTAACTTCTTGGTTCCTCTATAGAACCTTAACTGATGCTATCTCTTTGTTCCTCAATCAACGAACCTATCTATAAAGAATCCAAAAGAGACCTCCTCATAGGTCAAAATATCACTAATGATGATATCATCGACTAGAACAATAAATGAAGGACCACTTATTTATTTTCTCAATAAAAAGACATAAAAAATATGGTGAACCATTGGTAACTATAATGGAAGATATAACTGATAGGAAACCTTTCCTACCCTCCTCAACATCAGAAAATACCCAATATACCTCTGACTCACCTCACCCTTTCTACCAGATCTCATCACTTCCTTCTGTCACAACCCAAAATTTAGGTCATGATAGCATCTAAATCCCTCCAATAGACAAGCCTAACCCAACAGCTCGGAGTTGTGCGCAATGGGCTGTAAACACTCGAATCATCCAGCAAAGCAGAAAAAGCATAGGTAAAAACATAAAAGAATGAAACCTGAAGAAATACATAAATAATCCAAATCCCAAAACCTGGTGTCAATGGCATATGGAGCTATTACATAGAGTATGCAAAAGATATAAATATAAAACAACTCCTACAAAAGTAATACAACATAGGGTCTGCTATAGACAGAATAAAAAAGGCTGAAATCAAGGAAACCATAATCATCTCGGACAATAAAACTAATCATAATCTTCGTAACCAGATGTATCTATTCTGCATGGTCCCAGTGTCTTCGATAACCCCTGCTGGTATCTACAACATGAAAATGGTACAGAAGTGCAACATGAGTACCAAACAAGGTACCCAATAGGTGTCATAGGCCGACTGGGCTAAAATAGCATATAAGTTATACCAGCGAGGAAGTAGGCAGGTCATGATAGCAGGAAAATGGTAAAACTAATAGGTATGAGGAAAGATAAGAACACCGAGAAAGTAAGTACATACCTACAAGAACTAAAACATGGTGAACACATTCCAGAGTGACCAGTAATTGAAAACCTAAAATCGAAGTAAGAAAATGTACTTGTGATCCAGCTAAGCTAAGACCCAACTAACCATAAGGATATATA
>JBDJHY010182840.1:0-12044 GCA_039654485.1 Withania somnifera
TTGTCTAATAGACAACACTTGATTCATCCTTCTAAACCAAGTATAAGATGATGATCTCAGAGAAAATTCTCCTAGGTAGTCACAGGTAAGGACCATGACTTGTAGGGTTGCACCTCACGAGTCGTGGGGTGATCCGTAGTCTTGAACCTGAAAGTTCCCAATGTGCAGCCTAGTTCTCACGAGTTAGACCACGAGACTGTGAAGTGGAGTTCATGACTCATGGTATAGTCGTACTGTACACCATAGGACTTTTAAATTCTCAGTCCCTTTCAAGAAAAACCACTCCATGTATTATGGAGTGTCATACCACAACTTATGGTATGAGTGATGGACTGAGGAGAAATTTCCAGTAAGAAATCTCCACTTTATGATTCACTCCATGAGCTATGAAGTGGCACCTCATGAGTCATGGAGTGACTTGTGAAGTAAACTCATCAGGTTTTCAATCCATTAAATGAAGGGCTATTTCAAAATTTCTCTACTCCTTTTCACTTACTCACTGATGTAGTTGGATTCTTTATGGGTTATTATAAACACTCAAACACTCTAAATACTTTATTCTTTTATACATTCCATTAAAATTAAGAGTTCTTCTCCAAGTTTCTCTTCAAGCCAGAAACTAGGGTTTCAATAGAAGATCACTCTGACGCAACTTGTTTATTACTTTTCTTCCATTAAAGTGCTTCAATTTAGGCATGTGGGCTATGAACAAGGACTACTTTTTTACTTGTTCTCAAAACCCTTTTCTTAAAGTTTTTGAAGGTGTAGAAGCCTGTTTAGGGTTCTTAGTTCATATAAATGAGTTTTCCCTTATTTTTTGATTCCTTAATTATTTTAAGTCATACTTCTGATGTTGAATGCTATTTGTTAAGTTGTTGAAGTCCTCATTGGTAAGCATGATTTTGAAAATTTAAGAAAGGGTATGAATGAAGTCTTGAAGCATGAATTTAATATTGTTTTCAAAGTTTGTTTTAAACTTAAAATGAAAATTGAAATGTCATAATTATTGAATTTTACAAGGTCTTCAAACCTATTTATGATGCATGTGTCATTTGAATATTTTTTTCTAATTAAGCCTACTTAAAGAGAATTATTGATATTATTGTTTAATTAATAAGTTGTGAATTGTGAATTTAATGAAGTGTTTAATTTGACTTAGTTGCCTATTTTGGCTAAAGTGAGAGTATAGCTGGAAGAGTCGGGAAGAGTTAGTGGTTCATTAGAGAATGTCCATTAGTCTAGATGATTGAAAATTAAAGTAAAATATAGTATTTCGTGGGATGAGTATTAGCATCGAGAAGGTTGGGCAGAGGCCTTTTTTCCCTTAACCTGCGTAGCCAAACGTACCATCCTATCATCTGTATAGGGCTTACATGATGATTGGTACAAAGGTATTATTTTTTTTAGGCACCATAAGTGTGCCTAGAGTGTCTTGGTTGTTCCACTAGGAAAGAGTATCTCATCATGTGGTGGTGTTTGAGAGCCCCTACACATAGGGTAATATGTGAACTTTTTTTCTAAGGCACGAGGTATGTCAGTTGTAGAAACTCCCGAGTGAAGCAGAGTGATATTTTGAAGAGAAGAGTACAAAAGAAGGTTTTTAACTGAGTCTTCCAATCCTTTTTGTTAAAAACTATTAAGTTGAGCTATTTTAAATAAGTTTATTTTATACTCTTAAGTTATAAAGCCTTTTAACTATTTTTGTTATAAATTGTTCAACTGATTATTTGAGTAGTGTTTAAAGTTGAGATTAATTGTCCATGCATTTCATAATACTTATCATTTATTACTGTATAACATGTTTTATTCATGCTCACATACTTAGGATATTTCATATACTGACCCATATATTCTATTACTTGTAACCCTATGTAGATCCTGCCAACTTTATGGATGCTTGCAGTTGATTAGAGTTGTATCCTATAGAATTTGGAAGAGTGGTAAGACCTAATAGGTTCAAGGATTAACTCTGGGGTTTTATTTACATTCTAGAGATGAGATATTAGTTTTGTTTTCTATTTTATTATTGTGAGGCTAGGTAGGGATCTTGTCCGAGCAGTCTAATATTTAGCGTATAGAGGCTTTTAGAATGATATTGAGTTAGTATTGAGATATTAAGTTTTCATTATTTTTATTGTATTATTACTTATTTCCTAATGTGAGGTCACTATTGTTTCAATATTACTTTTAATGATGCTTCTGCTGAGTGATGATTGTTGAGATTTACATAGTCCAAATGGTTTATTTGAGGCTGCTAGGTGCCTTAGTGTATAAGGATGTTGTTCCTGTCCAGGGGTAAGCTTGTGGAATAACAATTTTGGTATCAGAGCACTGGGTTCATAAAGGCCCATGTTATGTCTATATACCAGTGTTCGGTAAAATCTCAATTGTGGGTGTCACTGCAGCACATCTATGATTGAGAGGATACTGAATGTTTAGGAAAATTTTCCCTTTATTATTGTCTATTTCATGCTTTGGAGTTTAACTCCAATATATACCCGCTTTCTAACTTGTGCTTTACACATTTTAATTCATGCCACATGCAGGAAGCTAAGACGTCAGGATAGGTCCCACATCAGTAAAACCAAGACCCTTCAGTTTTAAAGCTTCTGCAGCTAAACGATATCTCTAATTTAGAGTTCAGGAACATGATGCTCTTAATACCTCATATATTGGTAGCACAGGCTCAATATACAACTCTTGTTCTTGCTGTTCAGCCAGTAGATTTGGGTGCGGGACTAGTGAGGGTAAGTGAGTTCCTGAGGTTGAATCCTTTGGAGTTCTATGTATTAGGGGCTATTGATGATCCGAAGAACTTTATTAAGGAGATTCATTAAATATGTGACATGATGAGGGTTCTTGTGTTCATAGGGTTGTCTTGGAAGCTTATCATCTAAAGGATGTTACCAAGTCTTGGTGATATATGGAGGAATAAAAAAGGAGTTGGTATATCACGTCCATCTTGGGATGAGTTTGAGGCGGCATTCATGGGTGGATTCTTTCCTAGAGAGAAGAGGAAAGAGAGGGTTAGAGAGTTCTTGATCTTGGATCAGGGCTCTATGTCTGTTTCTGAGTGGAGTATGAAGTTTACTAAGTTATCAAGGTATATTCCAAAGATGATTATTGATATACATACCAGGATGGACGTATTTATGTCTGGGCTTTCTTCTTATTTAATTCAGGTGGGAGGGCATCTATGTTGAGTATTGATATGGATATTGGTAGTGTAATAATATATCTTTAGTAGATAGAAAAAGACAAGACTGAGTATACAAAGAGTCAGCAGAGAAAGAGGGCTAAGACTAGTCATTCTAGAGCTAGTCAACCTAATTTAGACGGGTTTAGACAGCAACACCAATAGGGTTCTATGAGACCATCCCATTTTTATTCAATTCTCTTTTGGAGAACTTCATACCTCTGAAAAACCATCAGAATAAGGCAACTTAGTTAGTTTAGTAGAGTAGTTCTCCTTTATGTGCTAAGCAGTAAGCCTCCTTCAAGCCAGTGTCATCTTAGGAAGATTATCGTTTTGGGTATGGCATGGTTGGTCACAGTACTTGGGATTTTGCATCGAGGAGTTTTTATTCTTGTAGGTAGCCGGGACACAGACAGAGATATTATCCCATGGTTAGATAGAGTGGTGCCAAACAATAAAATATTCCTCCTCCAATAGCATCTCCAGCAGAAGCAGGGTGATACTTATTTTTCTAGTGGAGGATAGCATCAAAATTATTTGTAATCTTTGGGCTCCAGACATGATCAGGAGTATTTAGCTGATGTGGTGACAAGTATGTTGAGAGTATGTTCCATGGATATGTATAAATTTTTAGAGCCTAGAGCTACCATTTCTTCTATGTCTCTATATGTTTCTAGATAGTTTAGAGTAAGTCCTAAGGTCTTATCTAAGTAATTCTCTATTTCTCTGCCTATTGGTGATCCTTATAGATAAGAGAGTCAACCTTAGTTGTCCTATTATTGTCTTGGGGATGGTTGTTCCTTCTTATTTTCATGAGTTAGATATGGTAGACTTTGATGTTGTTCTGGACATGGATTGGCCCTATTCATGGCATGTTCTAGTTGACCGTAGGACTAGAGTTGTCTACTTCCAAGTTCATGTTAAGCCTGTTCTTGAGTGGGAGGGTAGTAGAGTTTTTTCTAAGGGCGGGTTCATTTTCTATCTGAAGTATAGAAAGATGATTTCTATGTGGTATCTCTATCATTTGGTTGGAGTTAAGGACTCTCAGTTTGTGACTCCTAAAAACCAGTATGTTCTTGTAGTCATAGAGTTTATTGATGTAGTCCCTGAGGAACTACCCGGGGCCGCTTGTAACAGGGAGATAGACTTTGGCATAGATCTCATTCCAAGCACTCAACCTATTTCTATTCCTACATATAGGATGGCACTAGCTAATCTTAGAGTTAAAAGTCCAGTTATCAATCTTTTATATAAGGGGTTTATACGTCCTGGTGTGTCTCTCTAGGGTGCCCCTATTTTCTTCATGTGTAAGAAAGATGATTCCCTCCATATGTACATTGATTATTATCGACTAAAAAAGGTGAAAATCAAGAATAAGCATCCTATTTTGAGGACTGGTGACTAGTTTGATTATTTGTAAGGTGCTAGCCACTTTTCAAAAATCAATCTTCGTTCTAGCTATCATCATCTTAAGGTCAGAGAGGCATATATTCCTATGACAACTTTTTGGACACGTTATGGACATTTTAAGTTCGTGGTCATATCTTTTGGTTTGACTAATGGTCCTGCATCTTTAATGGACCTTATGAACAGGTTTTTGAAGCCATACTTGGACCTGCTTGTGATTTTCTTCAGCGATGATACTATGGTTTATTCCAGAAGTGAGGAGGAGAATGAAGACCATCTTCAAGTTGTTCTTTAGATCCATAGAAAGTGTTATATTTATGCAAAGTTTTCTAAGTATGAGTTTTGGCTTCATTCAATTGTCTTCATTGTTCATATCATTTCCAGTGAGGGTTTGGGTGGATTCCTAAAAGATTGACTCTGTCTAGAATTGTCCTAAACCGACATCTCCATCAGATATTCATTGGTTTTGGGGTCTAGATGGGTATTATTGTAGATTTGTCTAGAGGTTCTCTTCCGTAGATACTCTTTTGTCCCAATATAGTTAGAAAAAATGAGTTTGAGTGGTCTGATGTTATGAGAAGAGTTTCCAGGAGTTGAAGATAGGTTGACATCATCTCCGGTATTGACTTTGCCTAAGGGTTCAGAGGGTTTTTTGGTATATATAATTCTTTGAGAGTTGGTTTGGGTTTTTTCTGATGCAGCATAGTAAGGTTATGGCATATGCTTCTAGACAACTTAAGACTGATGAGACGAATTATCCCACTCATGATGTTGAGTTGGCATGGTTTTTACATTGAAGTTAAGGAGTCACTACTTGTATCGGGTGCATGTGGATGTCTTCACTAATCATAACAATTTGCAGCATGTGTTTGAGCAGCACAATTTGGGTGAGGGCGGATCGCTGTACAAAGGCCCCCACCGTTGTTCTTGATAGAAAACTAAAGTATGCAGGCTTCCACCACCGCCTATAGAGATAACCAACATCATATAAGTCGGAGGTAAGGCCACTCGACCTCTGTCTTGGACAGTAGCCCTGGGAGTTTGACTAGATTATTTTTTATGGGCCCTTCTTTTCCCTACCTACCTTATACTTAACCAAAAGATTATTACACCGACAAACACTTCTTCCAAAATAAATTCAAACATAATTTGGATCAAACAACACCAAATTATAAGAACTTCCACCAACAATCTATGAATTACACCAAGAACACCAATTTTCAAAACCCTCTCAAATCAACTAGGATTTGAATAAATTTATATATATAGCATCCTAGTGACTTGGGAAACATGATTATCAACTCTCAAAAATCAAATTTTAATGTTGACTCAATGATGATCGATCAAACCTACCTTTCTTCATCTTTTGCATATGAACAACTTGAAGACCACCAAGAACATTGATGAACTTCAAAAATCAAACACTACTCAAACCAACTCAAAATCGTACCAAATTTTAACCATATAATCCTTGAGTGACAGTAATCAATCCTTACTAGTTTTTAACATCAAATAAAGTGGAATTAAAAACCCACGCTCAACCTTCTTTAATCTATGAAGAACACTAAGAACAATGGTGGCTTTCAAACTTGAACTCCCTCAAATCTCACCCAAGTTCCAAAAAATTCAAACCCTACACTCCTTAAGATATGAGAAATAATTCCCAACACTCATAAAGCCTATAATTCAACACACTTACCAAGAAATTGAAACCCTTCAATGGTGGAAATTTCAAACAACTCATATTTGAACCAAACCTTGAAACTAGCACTCAAAACAATAGAAGGTCGATTCCTAGTGTTCAAAATCAAGAAACAAACAATGAATCAACCCGGTACTAAGATTTTTCTAGGAATTTAGAATTTTTTTGACTTATGAACTAGGATCATAATTTGCTAGAATGAATTACTAGCTAAAGCTCTGGTATCAAATGATGGGATTTATTATACGAATTACACGAAAAGAGAGGGAGAAAGAAATCAAGGAACAAACAACAAATAAAACCCGAAATTATAAAAAAATTACTTTATGAACTAAGGATTATAATTTGATGGAAAAAGTAACTAGCCAAATCTCTGATACTAAGTGATGTAATACGGCTATGGGGTCACGGTCGAACACGAAGGAGAAAGAAACAAACAAAAAATATGAAGAATTTAATGATAATCTATGGGTTTATGGGCAACAAGGGACTTGATATCCTCACCTCTCAATTGAACCTACAAATTAAAGCCAACCCAATTTAATTAAACGTGAGAAACCAATTCAAATACACAAATAGGTAACTCGATGATCAATTAAAATAAAAAATTTACGATGAACAATTACAAGAATCCATCCTTAAGCGCACAACTATGAAATTATGCTACAACTACTCTACATGGAATCCATACATTTCCCTAAGATAACTAACAAACTCCAAGCTTTTAATAAATATTCATCAGTCGACAAAGTCTGTGTAAAATAATGGAAGACTGGGTATTTATACTAGTCTTAGTTTTACTAATTATAGTTGATCCCAAAAGTGGATCAATATGTCAATAGACCTCAAAATTTTAGAGTTGTCAAATTGACCCCTCAAGTATGGAGTTCGTTCAATTTGACCCTAAAATCCTCAATCTTCTTCCAAGCTACCTTCCAAACTTGAGATTTCCTTCCTTGACACCCGATTTATATCTTTGAGTCTCATTTGGTACCTTCATGCTTTTCATGGATTGGATCCCCTCGGTTAGACCTCGAAGTATAGATCCAGAATGATTGGTGCTTTTTGTGCTTGTATCAAACATGGTGATAGAGATGGAAGTAGTGAATATAAAGTACCTCACTTATCTTGTGCTACTGCCTATCCTAAATAGAGTGCTATAGTGACATGGGTAGTTCCAAATCATATGTCACTTATGGATCCTGGGATGAGGTTAGAGGATATAAAGAGACCATTTGCAGCATGTCAAGGAAAGTTTCTTAAGAGAATAAAGAGATGGGGAAATGGAACCAAAGAAGGGGAGTGGATGCAAGGAGGGTATTACCCTTTTCCAATCCAAGACAACCCTAAACTTACCAAAACTCCCACCTTCCAAATGAACAACCTCCCAATCCAATACCATATGAACCATACTACCTACCACAAGAATATCATCCTTTTGTGTCAAACCAAGTAAAAAACCATATCCCTTTACAAAATATATCAAATACATCTTGGCATATTCCCTACTAACTCCCTAACCAAAACCTCCATAGCCCTAGATATGATAAAATAGAGTATCAAATAGGTGGGAACAGTAGAGAGAGGATTAGAATTTATGGAGGATGGCGTAGATATCAAGGTGTCCAAAGGGTCGATAGAGTTAAAATAGACTGAGGTTGGCATGCTACTGAAAATAGTTTGATACAAATTCAAGATGGTAGTCAAGCTTCTCGAGCTATCTACAAGGCCAAGAAGGATAAGAAAGCCCATGAAGGTAATATTGTTATACCTCAATTTCGTAGTACTTCTCTTAGTCAATGTTATAAATGTCAGTGTGAAGGGAATAAGGCAAAGGATTGTCCTAGGAAGGAGTCTAAGAAGACTTCATAAAATGGAGCTCATATTAAAAATGAGAAATTAGAGCTTGATATAAACACTTCCCATGGATTAAGGACCTCCTTCAAGAGGAACTTGATCAAAGTATGAACTTATTCCATACGAGATATAGGGTAAAGGAAAGGGTTTGTATCTTGGTTATTGATTGTCGGTGTAATGTAAATGTTTTGAATTGTAAAATGGTTGAGCTAATGAATATTCCTACAAAAAAAATCCCAAACCTTATAAACTCCGATGGATCAACATGAAAGAGTAAGTGAAGGTAACCAAGCAAGTGGTCCTAAATTTTGGCATAGGCAAGCATCAAGATGAAGTGTTATGTGATGTTATGCTTATGCATTTGTGATCTTGTCGTATGTTTCTTGGTAAACCTTGGTTGGTTGATAGGTATGTATGGATATGATAGTACGTTGGATAAATACTTATTTGTATTTAGAGGAAAAAAGAATGCTCTTGCACCATTGACACCCTACTAAGTGAGTGAAGATTACAAGGTATTGAAAGAACTTCAAGAAGCCTTGGAGGGGGAAAAGAGTGACAGGAAGCTAAGGGAGAAGGTCTTAAATCAAAAAAGGGAGTTACATGTGATTCATGAGTCAAGTAGTGATTCCAATGGTGGAGAAAAGGAATACCCTTTGGTGGAACCTGTCAATGTGGAGCCCTTGTTATAAACTAATATGGATGCTAGTACTTTGCCTAGTATTCCCCCGTCTCTTTTGTAGATACATGGGATAAAACTTCCTAAGGAGGAGTATAAAGAAGTTCCTGACCCCTAAAGGAATGAACAACCTCGATACATAGAGAACCATGAGGCACTTAGAAGCTCCCAAAAGGGAAAAGAGTTCTCTAAGAAAAATGACCAAGGGAAAGAAGATTTTTCATGTATGTCTAATGGTATAATAGCTCCTCTTAATACTTCTAATATTGTGAATGGACATGATTATGGTGTACGTGTGAGTAGTGTCTTAGCTACATATGTTCTTGATTGTTCTTTACCCTATATTGATAATGTTCAAGTTGAGTTTGTGAAGACACTAGTTGATCCTTTAGATAACCGAATTGATTATTCTAGAAAGAACAATTAAATTCCACCTAGTGTTGACACATTTTCATTGATTAATAGTGCCTTGTAATGTGATCCATTGTTACAAAGTGATACTATTCTTTTTAGGATGTTCAAACACTAGTTGATCCTATTGATGACCGAGTTGACTTCCCTTGTGAGGACAATTCATGTCCACCTAGTGTTTCTACATGTACTCTTAATAATAGTACATTAAATTTTGGTAATTATGTTGATAATCTTGGTTTGTAATGTACTCCACTAGTTAATGATATATATGATGTGTTTAATGAGCCTCAACTTAGTGATCAAGTTGATAAAGTTGATCATTTGATTAGGAGTGAATTTTTGGGAAAGTTATGTGTTAAGGATCCTATTTCTTGTCTTGATCATAGAGATATTATGCTTAATGAGGTGCCAAATGATGATGTTGGTCTTTTGAAAGTGAACTTACCTGTATAAAGTCTTATTCTTTGATTGATAGTTCCCTTGTTAAGTATAATGTCTTCTTTGAATATTATGATGAAACCACTCTTTGTGAAATTCCTAGTGGAGTGCATCATGACTATGTGGGAACTCTTCCTATGGATTACCATGTTTATGAAAATTCACTATGGTATAAACACATCCCTCCCAAAGTTGGAAATATCTTCCTAGAAGATGAGAGTACACTTATAGGGAAGAACCAATATAAGAAGGAAGGTGATATTTGTTCTTCATTTGCTAATCCTTCCTTCTTGTGTCCCAAACCTTGAAGATATTCCAATTGAGGACACCATGGATGAAGTTGTTCTAAGTGACTTTTTTTTATAATGTGCTTGATTTGGGAACTTTCTTCTTTAGGTGGCCTTCAACTTAATATTTTGTGTGATGATACTGAAACTAATGGTCATCTTACATTTCAGGCCTTGAAAATTAATTTGATTTAATAAGCACCTTTTTCTCTTACCTATACATATGATGATGCTCATATATGCGAGTTTGATTCCTATGTGTGTAGGAGAGACAACAGGGACAATGGGAGTTTCATTGATCCTATTTTATGGCATGCTTACCGTTTGACCTTGGTGTTCGTTTCTATTACCTTCATGATAATATAGAGATTGGTCTTTATGACAAGTTTAATATGAGTATGATTATTGGCATGCTTTTTGAAGTGAATAGTAGTAGAGCTTGTTCGTTATCATGTAATTATCTTTTGGTGTTATTAGTTGATCTTTTAAGATTGAATGCGATTTACATGCCAACTTGTGCAAGGAATACCTTTGTATTTGATCCCAGAGATCATTTAAAGTCATTTTGTCCTTATGTGGGGTTGACATGTCTTCACAAGATGTGGGTTCATCAAGTATGTCAAACTTGTCTTGTTTGGTTCCCATGTGTGATAATCTTTATAGCTTGGTTAATATTTTAGTATTCTCTTCATATTCTACATCTTAGTCTCTATTCTTATATATTAGGGACTTTTTGGTTGCCATTGTGTTGAATTTTTGTGGATATGATATTATTCATGCAAACTTTATTCTAGCCCTTATACTATGAAGAAAGTTGTGATTTGTGTTGTGCTTTGTCTTATAGGTGTTTTCTTGGATTCGAAAATGAATACGAAGAAGGGGAGGATGATACAAGCACAGAGAACACCAATAATTCTATACCTATACTTCGAGGTCTAACTAAGGGGATCCAAAGCGTAGACAACATGAAGGCACCAAATGAGAATCAAAGATACATAATCGGGTGTAAAGGGAGACAAAATTCAATTTTGGTAGGTAGCTTGGAGGATGATTAAAGACTTAAGGGTTAAATTAAAGAAATCTCAAACCTGAGGGGTCAATTTGAAAAGTTTAGCCACTTTTAGGCTCAATTATTATAATAGAAAATGAGGAATAGTTATAAATACTAGATCTTCCATTATTTTTATTTGTTTTGGTTGAATGATGAATTCAAAGCTTTTAAATCTTATTTAGTTATTTTAAGATAGTGGGTGGATTCCCAATTAGTTTAGTTATTAGCTTAGTCTTGTAGTTGAGAGATTAATGGTAGATTGTCATTATTGATCATCATAAGTTCTTTCATTTTAATTAGTCATCAAGTTACCCATTTTTGAGAATTCAAATTGGTTTCTCCGTGTTTGACTGAATTGGGTTTTTCATTGATTTATAGGCTTAACTAGGAGGTGATGATATCAAGTCCCTTTTTTTTCATAAACCCATAGATTATTGTGAAATTCCACATATGTTTTTGTTTGTTTATTTCTCCCTCGAATTTGATTGTGACTCCATAATCGGGATCTCATCATTGAGTAGAAATGCAGATATAATTATATTATAGATATATCTCAATATATCATATGATAGGTGAGCAGATGTATAACCCACTCGGTTATTTCCATGTGTTTCATCTTTTTCTGTAGTTGTCCCAGGTTGTTTATGACCTACTGTGATTGATTGCTTGGTGCCCTGGAGACTCATTTGCGTGTTATCTTAGGTTACCTATTTTGAAGTTTTAGTTTCAAAACAGTGGAACTCGAGAGTGAAATAGTAGTAAACATGCACAAAATTGAATTCTAACAGTTCCATTAGCTCCACAATACCGACTTTGGTTTAGATGGACCATAAGTTTTTTCGCTGAGCTTTTTGTTTTGAGTTTGGGTTGCTTTATGGAAATTCATCCCAACTGATAATGCTCAATTACACCTACAAAACCAATCTAAGAGTGTATGCAGTCGTTGTCAAAATATATTTACCCAACTTATGAGTCGGGGTCGAATCCACAGGGAATAATGTAAAGGCAATCGA
>JBDJHY010182888.1:0-12044 GCA_039654485.1 Withania somnifera
TGAAACCTCCAAAACACAAACTTAAGGTCAATCTTGACTTTGTTTGGTATTTCAGAGCTAACGGAACTGTTGGAATTAAATTCCGAGATCATCATGGTGAAGAGTTGACTTTGGTCAAGGAGTACCTAATTTTAGGCTCTAAAATAGAAAATATAAGATATTTTTCAATCGTCATAAATGACTTGGGACAACTACTGAAATGCTCTAGACTGCAAAACATTACATATTTATCATAAATGACCATGAGGGTCATTACACAAGCTTTCAGAATCAACGACGTTAGGCTCGTGGCCAAAATAATGGAAGCCAATTCATCAAAACCAATTTTATGATAATGATATGCTCAAGCCCAAAGATTTCACAACAAATTATATTGGCCCTACCAAAGCACAAATTCTACAACAAGCATAACCAACTAAGTCGAATATCTTGGACTCACAGATATTCCCATTAAACCCACCATCTATGTTCTAGAGTCATGGAAAGAAAAATAAGGGTCACAGGGTAACTATAATTGCAAATGCAATAATAAAACAACCCAAGAAGTGAACTAAAAGAATAGACAAAGTCATGGGTGCCATCCTAGAAATCCCAACCAGAGGATGACTAAATACCATAATTACTACCCATATAGGCCCACTCTAATATCATAATCCATAGCCTACCTTTCCTCCGAAAATAATCTCCCAAATACTACATAGAAAATGCCAAAACTGCTACAAATCTCTAAAAACTGTGCAAAAAACTCCAAAAATCATTCAACTAGAAAAATAATAATATAGACGTTAACATGATTCAAATGATATCCATAAAGATATGAATATTATAGGGGTCAGCATATAGGTCAAAACAGGCCTACAGGCCTACAAACCCAAAACTCCAAACAAAAGGTATCAAAACATACCCCATATCGTAAGGAACTCATACCCAAAATATGGAGATAATATTAGCAATAAATAAGCTTGAAATTGAGAAATCAAATAAACAACACACATGGGGATTTTGGGGAACTTTTGAAGAAATTAAGGTGGAAGCTTATCAATAATTAAGTAATGATCGAAGAAATAAAGTTTCCAAAGTCATCCAATAACTTATGGCAATACCCATGAATTTTAAGGGGTTTTAGAGTGTTTTAAGAAGTGAAAATATGAAGAAATAAGCTGATAATGATTTTCAGCTATTTATAACACAACAGACATCATACCCATGGAAAAAGGTGTCACAGGCGCAACGTTGCAAGCACAAAGGAAATGACGCAGGTGTGAACCATCTGTTTTAGGACTTTGGTCACCATGAAGCTGAGTCATCATAGGTGTGACGCCTCCCTTTTAGAAAAATCAACATATGTACGACATGCACTAGAACAAACCACACTAGAAATTTCCACTAAGAAAATCCAACTTCAAATCGATGCTCGGGATTCCTAAGAATCCAATAAACACAAACCAAATATGTTACAAACATTAAAATTACATCCCAGACTCAATGACATAGAAAAATTCATATCTGCGGTGGTTTCTACAAAATATTGACCTAAGTCAACCTTTTACCAAAAAAAAAAAAAAAAACCAACTTTCGAACTGAGTACTTGAAACGAGCTTGGTTTGTTCAAAAACCAACAAACTACTCATCTAACCCAAACTCGATATTACAGAGCAAATGGCATAGTTGTATTTTCAATCCAAGGTTCAAATCAAAATTTTACTACCACAAGTTCCACTAAGGCAGATAAAAGCATATACAACACATAAAATCGTAAACTCAAAACCAAAGTTGCAGAAATCAAACCAAAAGTCCAGATAGACCAAATCCATATTCTAAAGCTAATGGAACTACCTAAATTCAATTCCTAGTTCCTTTCAACAAGATGTTGACTAAAGTTAACAATATTTATTCTAAAGGCTCTAAAATAGGAAAACGTATATAACGACCAAATGAATGACCTAGAAACCGAACCACTACTCTAGATAAGTTAAAAATAACGTAGGGCATCTATAGGAAATCTATAAAATGCAAGAGAATAAGAAATCACAAAAATAACTGGAAGGGACATTACATCATCCACTACTAAACAGGAGTTTTTTTCCTCGGAAGTTAGAATAATGCAATACCTGAAGACTCAAACATATGTAGACACTGATACCTCAATTCAATCTTGATCTCCTACATATCCTCCTCCACGAGAGAATCTCTTCACTGCACTTTAACCATCAGAATATTATGAGCTCTCAACTTCCTCACCTCTCTATCCAAAACCAACAGTGGCTCCTCAACAACTAATAGACATACCAAAACACATGGGAATCATCTGGGACATACCATCTCAACATGGAAACATGAAAAAATAGATTGACAATCAAAACATAGGTGGAAAACCTAACTCAAAAGAAACACTACAAATCCAATCAAGTATCTCAAATGGGAAAATATACTAGGGGACTAAGATTTCCTGTCATTCTTAACCTCGTCACACCTTTCATAGGAGACACCTACAAAAAATATACAATCAACCACACTGAACTCAAAGGTACGATGATGATGGTTTGAATAACTCTTTGGCCTACTCGAGGCAGCCCAAAGTCTATCCTGGATTAGCTGAACTATATCTAAGGCATCCTAAAGTAGATCAGTACTCTGAAATCTGGAATCAAATCAATTGAACCAACCAATAGGTGAATGACACCACCTACTATAAAAAGCATAAAAAAAAGCCATTTGAATACTAGAATGTTAGTTGTTGCTATACGCAAACTCTACCAAAGAAATATGCTGATCCCATAATGAACTAATCTAAAAAATTGAGAAGTAAACTGGGTACCACGATTAGAGAATATAGAAACCGATATGCCATGATATCAAACCACCTATTAAAGATAAATAAAGTCTAACTTCTTTGCACTATAAGGTGAATGAGCCAGAATAAACTGTGAAAACTTATTCATCCTATCAACAATGACATAAATTTCATCATGGCTACGAAGATTCTAAGGCAAGCCTGAAATGAAATCCATAGTGATCCATTCCCATTTTAACTCGAGAATGGAAAGCCTCTTTAAAAAATCACCCGGTCTCTAGTGCTCAAACTTAACTTGCTGACTGTTAAAGCACTAGAAACAAACTAATTAATATCCCTCATCATTCCACTATACCAGTAAATCTGAAATATCATGTGAAACAAATGGTTATACAAGGATTAGACATATAAAGTTAACGACCTCTCAATAACATAAAATGCATCCAAACTACCCATACTTATAACCTTCCAACTCAAGGCATCCACTACCATGTTTTCCTTTCCCGGATGGTATAAGATGAAATTATCATAGTCCTTTAGGAATTCGGTCCATCTATACTAGTGAGCGTTAAGCTCTCTCTAAGTTATAATGTATTGAAGACTATGATGATCATTAAAAATCACACAATGAACTTCATTAGATAATGGCGTTAAATATTGAGCACAAATATTACCGTTGACAACTCTGAGTCATGGGTAATGTATTTATTCTCATAAACCTTAACTTTCTTGAAACATAAGAAGTCATACGACCCCGCTGCATCAAAATAGAACCCAAACTAGTAATAGAAGAATCATAATAAACCACTAAATTCTGACCCTCTACCAGAAATTTCAACACAGGTGCAGAAGTCAAAATAGTCTTAAGCCTCTAAAAACAAATATCATACTCATCTAACCACTAGAAATCAACATCCTTTCTAGTCAGTCTAGTCAATGGCGCTGCAATGGAAGAGAAGCCCTCTACAAAAAAATGATAGTGACTAGCTAGACCTACAAACCTATGAACCTCATTAGGAGTAATCTAAGTTAATCACTGACAACTAAAATTTTAGTCAGATCCACAATAATACCCTCTTTGGACACCACATGTACAAGTAATACAACTCACTTAAGAAAAACCTAACATTTTGAGAACTTTGCAAAAAATTTGATGATCTCTCAATGTCTGAAGAAAAATTCTCAAGTGACGCTTCTGATTCTCAAGTGACACAAAGATGTCGTCGATGAACATAATATGAAAGGAGTCAAGACAGAGCATGAACACGCAGTTCATCAAATCCATAAAAGCTTCAGGCACATTAGTAAACCCAAATGACATCACAAGGAACTCATAATGACTATACCATGTCCTGAAAGCTATCTTTGGGTATCCTAAGTCCGAATCCGCAAATATTGGTAGCCTGACCTCAAATAAACCTTGAAAAATATGGATGAACGCTAAAGTTGGTCAAACAAGTCATTAGTCAGGGAATATGATACCTATTCTTAGCATTCACACTATTAAGCAATCTATAGTTGATATAGGTAAGTATAGAGCAATCTTTTTTCTTCACAAATAGTACAAGACCACCCTAATGCGATAACTAGGCTGAATAAATCCCTTATCTAACAAATCTTGAAGCTGAGTCTTGAGATCTCTTATCTCAACAGGTGACATATGATAAGGAGCAATAGAAATGGGCCTATTTTCTAGGTCTAAATCAATGCCAAAATTAATGTGTCGCTCAGGTGCTAAGACAGATAAATTGGTGGGAAACATATTAGGATACTTACTCACAATAGGTACAGCCTCAAAAGTCATAGAATCAATGCTAAAATATCTAACACACACAATATATGCTAAAAAACTACAAGAAACAAGGCGACTAGATAGAATGCAAAAACCAATCCTCATTGTTGTGCAACTAGCCGAACCCTGCTACTCGACTTAGGATATACTGAGAATATCTAAGGTCACAGTCTTGGAATAAAAATCCACGAACACTTTGTAAGGGGATATCAAGTCCATGCCCAGAATAGCATTAAGGTCAACTATATCTAATAGAATCAATTCAATGTGAGTATCAAAACATCCAATAATAACAGAACATGTTCTTAAAACGTGATCTATTACTAAAGAATCACCTACTGAGGTAAATACAGATAATAGAGTAGGAAAAGGAACACTAATCATAAAAAAACATGAAGCATAATAAGATAATACATAGGAGAAAGTAGAGACAGGATCAAACAAAGCTAAAGTTGGATAATAACACACCGAAATAATACCTATCATAACAACATCATATACCTCAGCCTTGGGCCAACCACAGACTGCATAAAAATGTTTAAGACAACCACCTGGCTAGTATCACGACCACCTCATGACCACTCCACTATCACGTTGAGGTGCACCACGACCTGGAGTATCATTACCCCTGTCTTGAGGTGGCACAACTCTAATGGACTAGGAAGGAATAAGAGCTAAAGCAATACTTTGCTGAACTACAGGATGAAAAGTACCTCTTTGAGGAAAATCCACTGAGATATATGACCCATATCACCACAAGTTTAACATAGGACCACTTGCCTTATCTGATGAGAGGAATCTAAAGAACCAAAATGGCCACCGTGGCTTAAAGAACCACTACCCAAAGCTTGCATCGATGCCTTAACATGGCTAATAGACTACCCCTGCTACTATGGATGAGAAGGGGTCCTAATCCAAGAACCTAAACCTCGACTTCTCTTTCTACCGCAACTAAAGAGACCCTAATGGCGAGGCCTCTTCTCCTCTTTTCTTCTCCTACCATGGGTAAGATCCTCCATAGAATGGGAATTCTCAAGAATGGCATGAAAAAATGACCAAGCTATAAGAAACACCCAAACTGAAAGTGGAATACCTAAAACATAGACACCCAGTGCTAGAGGCACTCCTAAACCATAGGTACTAGGAACAGGTAGCACACTTGGGTTGAAACATCTCATCTCAGGAGAAATAGATGGAGCTCAAGTAGGAATCATGAGAATGGAATAGATCCATGTATCTTAGATGGCTACTAAATCGGCACAGGCTCAGTCTTAATCCCTTCAGCTCTAATTGGTGAAACAACTCCAACTAGAGCATCTACAATAGCACGCGATCAACCTCATCCTTTATGGCTCTTGGTTGCTGCTATGGATTGAGGTACAATAGGTGCATCATCTGCTACTTCTACCGATGTTTGTGTTCATGCCATCTACGAAAAAATGAAATACAATAAATGTGATCCTAAGAGACCAACTATGATTCACACCAAATATAGAAGTGGAAAAAGAAGAAATTCCTAAGGATGTCCTTGTAGCATCTCGTAGATAAGATACATATATCTCAACACTTAATCCCCAAGAATCTACTAGACCTTGGCCCACATATTAAGGTTATTGGCAAACCAAGCACTCTAATAACAATTTTTCATGACCTGATTTATCAATTCATGAGGTCACCTACATTCCACTATAGGAGAACTACCAAGAAGTACGTAAAGTGAGAACAACAAAGTAAGTGCAGAAGATAAGACAATATATAAGGGATAGGGATAAGCAGAAGTACTATAATAGGTAAAAATAAACCCAAAACTTGATATCCAAATACTATAAGCCACAAAAAAAAGAATAAAACATCTGAAATGGAATATCATATTTGTCTCGAAACAAAAAAAAAAAAAAAAAGAAAATCAACGACAATAAAGGTAAATATATACTTCAGACTCCATAAGCCATCATCTACCTCAACAACTAGATCTCAGCATGAATCTCAATCAATGTGGACCACTCGTACCCAGATCTGCACCAGAAGATACAGAGTGTACTATGAGTACCTAAACTAGTAGATACCCAATAGACATCACAAGGCAACCTTAAAGCCATCAAAAGGCTAGTTCTAAGTCATGGGTATCGTATTTCACCGATCGCCAATATAGAGAAATAATGGGGAATGGAATGAAAAAACACTCCAACTACACTATAACAACCTATAAACCCATCCCATAGATGCTATTTAGTACACTTATCAAAGCTATACACCCGGAGATAGCCCCACGGAGCATACTTTTCATCCATTGAATAATGCACTGCAAATACAAATGTCAACCCGCCTGATATAAAAGGATCTCCACAATTCTGAAACTTATGAATTAGTAATCTAGGGATCAATACAACTTTAATAAGATAATTTATACTAAGTTCCAGACTAGTAATAACATCGTGCCTAAAATGGTCCTGCTCTACGCCGCTCGCCGGAATCAAATACAAACTTTTCCATGGGATTCCTAACATCCCTAGGAACCCGTGCTCCAAAAATGAGCACATTATGAGTGCATCAAGGGAGTTAAAACATCAGGGACAAAGATTCATGCTTTATGAAAAATTGATGAAATTCAACAAAGAAACAATAATTATTGGGTAGAATGATTCAGAGAATGAGATTTAATTCATAAAAAACAGATATAGTCAGAATTTCTATGTTTTTCTTAGTTTGGTCATTAATGGAGGAAACCCAAATTTTACGAAACTAATAGGGAAAGAGACTTACCGAGAGTGGGGAAAGATGATGGAAACCTTTGGGGACTTTTCCTAATAATCACAAAAACTAAAGGGATTGATTAAAATAAACTTTGTGAATGAAATGAACTGAAGGGTGTGAAGTTATTTATAGTTTTTACAATTTTAGCAGGGGCAGAATCGGGATCACCGTGGCGGGGTCACTGGGGCGAAGGTCATATGGGCAACATCCATGCCCCTATGGTGACCTCATAGGTGCGACCAACCCCCTTGCTAGGGCTGTTTGTGCATGTAATTTCACAATAACTGTAAATCATGAACTCCGAGGGTCTAAAATGAGCATTTCGAGTCAAATTTCAATAACCGAAATATGTAAAAAGAATGAAAATGACATTTTGGATATAAAGGAATTGTCGAAATGACCATCCAAGGTCATTTGAGAAAAAATGACCCCTAGAACCAAGAAATATTAAGATTCGCACTAATCCACCAAGGTACTCAAAATGACACCGGGCACTCAAGAAACACACCAACACTCTTGCTAACCTAAAGTCACCATCCCAAAGTTGATGAAAGTGCTTGAATTCCATTTCAAAACTATGAACAAGAAAGACCACCCATGCTCCAAATTAGGCCTTAAATGAACTAAAAATAATAATTTAGCACAAAATCAAAACAAAAACCCTAAAATGCAGAATTAAGGTCCATCTAGAAATTGTATGGCATTTAAAAGCTAATGGAGCTATCAAAATTTAATTCCAAGCTTTTCTTGAAGAAACGTTGACTAGTGTGTAAAGCGTGGACTAAAATAAGTGAAAATAGTAATACTAGATGCTAGGTACACTACCTATTCTAAAATGTCGAAAGATCCTTCAACTTATATAATTATCGAAATATCCTATGTTATCATTTATTGTGTGATTATCCACTATTTTCTTCGTTATCATATCTAGCTTTCGCAAGATGAAAATCAGGTTGTGATATAGGCACTAACCCCAATGGACTCTCAAAATAGAGCTTGTGGCTCAACCTCTCATAGAATTAATGCAAAACATATAAATACATTTATATTTATAGACAACCTATGGCCTATATAAGCACAACTAAGCTATAGTTAGAAGCACAATACAACAGCCCAAACCCAAGGGAAAAAACCCAAAATGAGCCCACGCATTAGTGTTCTACTACTTTTAGTCTCCCTATAGACATCATAAGGATAGTTTTAAGCCACGAGCTTTGTATTTCACCGAGCACCACTGTAGGGAAAGAATAGGGTACAGAATGAAGAAGCAGTCCAAGCACATAGTAAAAACCTATAAGCCTACGGATAATATTTAGTAGAATTATCAAAGATATATACCTGGAGAGAGTCCCATGAAGCCTACCTGTCGTCAGAGGAATAATACATTGCAAATAAAAATGTTAACTCGATTGATAAGCCTAATATTCTGCCTAAAATAGCCCCGCCATGCTAATAATACCTGTCTTCTAGGGATATTTAAGAGTTTAACAATTTAATTTATATAATTTTCTGGACTTGGCCTAACATCCAGCCTAAAATAAGCCTTTGAGCTCGTGCTCCGAAAATGAGCACATTACGAATGCGTGAAGGGCTTCAAAATATCCCTGTATAAATTTGATTAAAAGGGGAAAAGATTTATTCTTTACGAACAAAATGAAGAAATTCAATGAAGGAACAATAACTAAATGGTAGAATAATTCAGAGAACAATAATTAATTAATTAAACTCGAATATAGTAAAAATTTCTAAGTTTTTTTCTTAGTTTTTTCTATGTTTTCTTAGTTTGGTGATCAATGGAGGAAACATTAATTTTACAACACTAATAAGGAAAGAGACTGAGAGTGGGGAAAGATAAGGGAAACCTTTGGGGAATTTTCCTATAACACTTGATGAATTTTCCATAGAGAATCACCACAGAAACTGAGATAATTGATGAAAATAAACTCTATGAAAGGAATGAAGTGAAGGGAGTGCAGTTATTTATAGTTTCTGCAATTTTCGCAAGGGAGACATTAGGGTCGCTAGAGTGGGGTTGCTGGGGTGACCAAAGTGTCCCCAAGACTTCCATCTCTGGGGCTGGCTTCATCTCACTAGCATGTTATAGTAGGGGAAAAATTGACCCCTGTGGCAAAGGTCACAGGGAGACACCTAGGTCGTTGTGAAGGCCTCGCAGGTTCTACCTAACCTCTTATTGGGGTGGTCTATGCCTCCAATTTCACAATAGTTGAACATAAACTCTGAGGGTCTAGAATGAGCATTTCGAGTCTAATTTCATTAAAAAAAATATGTAAACAACATGGAAACAATATTCCAGATCTAATAAAAATGTTAAAATGACCAACCGATGTTGTTTGAGAAAAATGACCCCTGAAACCAAGAAATACCAAATTCCCACTAATACACCAAGGTACTCTAAATGACATCGAGCACTCCAAGAAACACACTAACACTCTTACAAGTTAAGATCACCATCCCGTAGCTGATAAAAGTACCCAAATTTTATTCCAATACTCCAAACAAGGAAAGACCACCCAAGCTCCAAGTTAGCATTAAATGAACTGAAAAACCATAATTTAGTACAAACTAAAAAAACCCTAAAAGACAAACTTATGGTCCACTAGAGTTTTTTTGACATTTAAAAGCTAACATAACTTTCAAATTTTAATTTCAAACTCGTATTGAAGGAATGTTAAGTAAAGTTTATGATATATTTAGGCTTTAAAATAGGCAAAGTGAGACAACACTCAATCGAGTCGCCAGGAAAACTGGAATATCGGTCTCAGCAAGTCATAAATGACTTGGGGAATCTATTGGAAAGCTCTAGAATAAAAAACATAGCGAAATTCTCATAAATGACCATGAAGGTCATTACAACTGTGCGCATCTCTTTGGATTCTAAATTTGACACAAAACTGAGCCACAACAAACACTCTTTCTATGATCTAGGACATGACCCGTACCACTTTACCACGACTCTTATGTGACCCTTATGGTTATTTTCAAGATTTCTCCTTTTTTGCATTCTAGAGATTTCCTGTAGAGATCCTAAGTTATTTGAGACTTATCAAAATTGGTAGTTTGATTTCTAGCTCGTTCTTTAGGTGGTATTATTCTTTTACCTATTTTAGAGACCTTCGTATGTTAATAGTTGTCTTTAGCTAACATTCAGTGAAATAAAACTCCAAATTATATTCCAATAGTTGTGTTAGATTTAGAACATGGATTTTGATCTAGATGGATTCTTGGTTTGAGTTTGGGATCTTTGGTTTTGAGTTTATGTGAAATTTATGTGTTCTATATGATTTATTGTTCATAAGTAGAGCTTGGTATTCAGTTTGTGATTAGAGCCTTAGATTGTATATCTGATTGTCACATCAACTTTGAAATATCAAGTTTAGATTAAGGAGTTATTATTTAGGCTTTAGCCTACTGAACTCATTTCGAGTAATCAATTGGGAAGTTGGTTATTTTGGCCTATAGTTTATTTTGTCAATATTTTGTCGAAAAGACCTCGAATCATAATTTCATCAATGCCTTTGAGTCCGGAGTACAATATAGCATATTTTGTATGTGTTCCATGGGTTTTGAATGCATTCTAAAAGTTGTTTCGAAGTAATTTGCAATGTTGGTTTTTTGGTTTGTTTTAGCTGCTTGTGCAATAAACTATTACCCTTCATGATCACGATCTCTCTCCTTGCAATTGCAATGTACAAGTGTGTGTTCCCCTTTATAATTACCTAAATATTCCATGAGATAACGTGAATCACTTTTTTCATACCTTCACAATCGCAATAGATGAGTCATGCAAAGGTCATTTATGCTGAAGCTCAGATTGCGAGCAAGATTCAAATGATCATGTAGGGTCAGGGACTAGCTTGTATAAATAGCCGAGGGACTAAATTTTTTAGCATGTTACTCATATTTTCCACTTCCAAGCATTCAAAACCCTCCATTAAAATTTGTGGGTCTTTGCATGAGCAATTGGGTGACGTTGGAAACTTGATTTCTTTGATTCTTCATCAATTAAATTTCTTCAAATTTCAGCCAAAACTCCCCCAATTTCTCAAGGTTGGTTCTTTACTTCATTTCTTTATTTCAAGATTGTTTTGTGCTCGTCTTAGCTACAAATTTTTTGTATCAATTCCTAACGAAGTGGGAAATATTTTGATACACTTTATTTCAAGTTTAAAGTTCACAGACCCGTAGGCCACCCATACTTTAACCAAGTTTTTTTTATGGCTTTTTGGGTACGTTTTTACTCTTATTAACATATAGGTTATTAGTTTGGTAGTTGCATGATCATTGGAGATCATTTGGGTGTTATTGTATATTTAGAGTAGTTCGAGCACCTTCTATGCTATATTTGCGAGCTTGTCTTCGAGTGACAGGTAGGCTACAACTTATGATCTTAGACTGAGCTTATTCAATGAATGACTGTGATAAATAGATATCTTTAGGTTGAGATTCATAGTATTGGTACCCATGAAGTTGTCCGCTCTTTTAGTCTATTTTTTGGTTATGTATTGGTGTTGCATTTGAAATGATAGATATAGAGTGGCCCTGAGTGGTATTGATTGATTCTGCAATATAGCTGGTGGGTTATTGGGAATGTCCATTATCACGACCCGACTTCTAGGAGTCATGATGGCACCTACTATCCACCCAGTAGGAGAACCAAACCCTGTAGTCCGTAGCCAAAGCGGA
>JBDJHY010182909.1:0-21750 GCA_039654485.1 Withania somnifera
CTTGTACTCATACTACACTTGCACATGTGCAGATCCGAGTACAGGTTCCCATCGTGATGTACATGAAGTTGTTCAATCAGATCTTATTTACATCAAATATTCAGGGTGAGCTTGGCATCCAGCTTGTTCCTGCTTCTCTTCGGACTTATATTTTATTAATCTCTATTGTATTTTCGAGACATAGTTATACTACACTTACTTTAGTTTTATCATTTTGTACTTAGTGGTTTGTTTGACACTTAATACCGGATTTTGGGTAAATTATGTTATTCTTTAAGACTTTCGCAAATTAATATTTTATCTCAACTTTTGATATGCTTCCGCATTCAATGTACTAGTCCTCTGCTTTGGCATCGGATTACGGGGTTTGGTTCTCCTACTGGTGGTATAGTAGGTGATCCGTGAAATCAGGTCGTGACATGATCTCAAGGGGAAGATCATATAACACCCCAAAATTCGAGCTAGAATTTGAGCCGTCTTACTTTTGTGATTTAGTCTATGTCCTGTGAAATACCACTTGATTATAGGTTATAAAATCCATTATAGAGTGTGGAATTTGTGTTTGAGGTGATCCAAGGTCATAAGAAGCTCCTAACATAAAGGTAAGTTCAAGGATTTTCTACTGACCTAGTTTTTTATGCCATTTCATACATGGGTCAAGTTTAAACAACCATATCTCCTAATCTATGAAGATTTATGTGAACTATAACTTTCCAAAGAAAAATATCTGATTCTAGTTTCTAACATAATAAACCATGCATCATTTCGAGTTTAGGAGTACATGGTTTTAGGCATTTTACTAAGGTATGCACCACAATGAAACTCCAGAAATTAAATTATGTCTAGGTACCTACGAGTTGGAGTTAAGAGTCGTACCCTAAACCTACGACTTGTAACTAGACTCATAAAAATATGGAAGAAGGTTCTCTTAAATAATAAACCCCTATTTGATTCCATGAATAGAACACGAGTTGTGGTCTCTACCTACCACTCGTAGGTCCACTTCTGAACCCTTGATGGCTGATTTTTCAGTCATGTTCTGTAAGGACTTATTTGTAACTTTCCATCTCCTTTTAGTCCAATATCATGTAGTTTTGGATTATAAATAAGTAATTATAAATACCCACAGACCCTAATTTATTCATTATTTACTTAATCAAATTCAACAGAGTATTTCTTCTCCAATATTCTCTCAAGAAGCAAGTTAGGGTTTCATCAAAAGTTCTTATTACAATAGCTTTTCATCAATTTTTCCTCCATGAAAGTTCTTCAATTGAGTTATGTGGGCTTTCAACATGGACTCCTCTAATCCAAGAGCCTAAATACACTTTACTAATAAGGTTTTGAAGATGTAGAAGCATGCTAGGCTTCTTGTTTAATTTTATAACTACGATTCTCTGAAATGATGATTTACTTGATGTTTTTGAGTTATAATTATGAGGTTTTAATGATGATTATTAAATTATAAAATTACTCATGAGTTAGCGTGTTTTCAAAATTGAAGTAAAATAAAGAAAGAAGATTTGAAGAATGAATTGAACACTGTTTTCAAGGTTTACCCTTAAAACTTGAATTGGGCATTGAAGTGTCATAGTTACTTGAATTTTTACATGATTTTGAGTATGAATGTGAAGCATGTCTAAATCAACTATTTTTGGCTAATTGATCCTAATTGCAAAGAAGCTTTGAAAGTATGAATTATGTAATGATTTGAAGTTTATTCTTGAAACTTGATATAATAATTGAAGTGTCATAATATTGACTTATGAGTTATCATGATTTTGAAAGTTGAAGTGAAAGAATGAAAGAAGTATTGAAGCATGAATTTAATATTATTTTTTAAAGTTTGTTTTAAAACTTGAGATAATTATTAAAAGTTCCAAGATTGATGATTTTCACATAGTTTTAAATCAATTAATGAGTCGTGTTTAAATTTAAAAACTTTGTCTAATTAAACCCAACTAAATAGAAGTATTGATGTTTTTCTTAACTTGATAAGATGAAAGATATGAAGTTAATGATGAGTCTAATTTAACAAAATTTGCTTGTTTTGGCTAAACCAAGAGTTGTAGCTGGAAGAGTCCGGGAAAGGATAGTGGTTCATCATAGGGTGTCCATTAGTCAAGAAGATTGAAAGCAAAAGTTAATGACAATAATTATATTTTATGGAAGGAGTATTAGCACCGAGGGTGGGAAGAGGACCTTATATCCCAACCTGCAGAGCCTAAGTAGGAATTATTATATTACCCAATATGTGTACCTGTAGTCTAGTTGGATCCATTAGAGAGTTTACTTTCACTTTGGAAAGGTTAGGATCCCATGTACATAGGGTAATATGTGGACTTCATCTCTTTATGCCTTGGGTTGTGTCGGTAGTAGAAACTCCAAAAGAGAAACTAAAATTGAATGTATTGAAAGAACAAATGAGATAGAATTTATTCCGAGTCTTTATATTTTATTAAAAACTAATTAACTTGATCTATTTAAATGAGTTTACTTTTATTCTTGAGATTTTAAAAAGATTTTTAGTTGTTTTCAATAAATTGTTAATTTGCTTAGTGGAACCGAGTTTTGAAAGATGAAGCTTTTTGAATTAATAGCTGAGAGCTAATATAACTACTTGATTTAAACATGCTAAATCTAAAGTAATTGATCAGCTTGAAGGTCAAAGTTTTAAACTGATATTATTTAAAAATGCATATCTCTTGCTTTATTGATGTTCAGTATTGAAGTAAGCATATTATAATTGTTCACGCATTGCATAGCCATGAGTTATTTATTGTAGTTGCCTATTGCACCTACTCACATATTCAGTATATTTCATGTGCTGAACCCATACTTTCTACATTACTATAATCCCCCTACAGATCTTTCTAGACTTCCAGACGCTCGTAGTTGATTGGATTTGCACTCGTAAAGATTAGAAGATTGGTTAGTCCTTATTGTTTCAATGCCAGGATAGAATATTTCTTTCATTATTTTATTTTAAGTAGAGATAGATTGATCGAGATGTTATTTATTTTATTATTTTGAGGCTAGTTAGGGATATTTTCCTAGCAGTCAAACGTCTAGTGTATAGTGGCTTTCAAACTGATGTTGTGTTAGAGTTGAATATTGAGTTTTCACTTATTGATTTACTTATCTATTGACAGATGTGAGGTCTACTTCTGCTTATTCATTTCTTATTTCTTTTTCTAAGTGATGTGAGTAAAGCTACGCATGGTCCAAGTGGTTCGTCCGAGGATGCTAGGGAAATTTTATGGCTAACGATGTCGGTTACTCCTAGGGGATTACTTGGGGGCGTGACAAGCTTGGTATCAGAGCATTAGGTACAAAGTTTCCTAGGATTTCTAAAGGATAGGATTAGGTAGAGTCTCTTTTATGGGTTTGAACATGCCACGCTTATAACTAAGAGGCTACTAAGCGTTTAGGAAATTTTTCCTTTATTTAAGTATTATTTTGTGCTGTGGAGTTTAAATCCAAGAAATCTTTTTATGACTCGTACTTTTTATGCATTTCAAGTCACTCTGCCTAGAAGAGCACCAATTCAAAGACTAACCACCCCAATAGTTCAGAAATCGGGATTAGCCATATTAGACCCCTTAATCTCCAACTATCCTTATAATTTAGTCCCAACCCCAATACTTGTTTGGTGGTGAGTGTGTAAGTCGAAGGGAGTAGTTGTCGTGGTAGAGAGGTTAGTTTTGTGGTTGGTACTAAAGGGGTACTAGAGATAGCATTTTTTTGGTAGACTGATCTTAGAGCTAGAATGGTAGAGCTAAAAGAGTAGAAGTTAGCATTATTTTTGGGTAAGGTTAATAGTCAGATGTTATGTAATTATTTGGGAGTATTGGGATGGTATGTTCTTATGGTTTGACTAACGAGTCATAAGTTAGTGATGGTTGTGTGATAGTGTGAGGAGTAGAAGAGTTTGATGGTTAGGGAGACTTTGTCACGCCCCAAACTCACCCCTAGATGGGACCAATATCCTTAGCCAATAAGTTTCCCTATCAACCTCGGAAGAACTACTTGGATCATGCATATCTTTACTCACACCACTCAGCGGAAGAAATTACAATAATATCAGAATTGTAATAGGCCCCTCACAATAATTAATAAATAGTCTCAATAAAAGAATAGATAACTCAAGTATCAATACCAATACATCTAAGTTTGAAATCCTCTACTATCTAAATAATGGAATGCTAGCACAAGAGTTTACTAGCTAGTCTCTGATTAAGTAAAATAATAAACAATAAAGGTAAATTCAAGCTCTAGAACAACAAATAAAATAATTCCATAGCTTTTCCTCGAATCAAGTGAGGACTCACCAATCTTCTAATCTTATAGGAATGAAAGTAGTGTCAACCTCAAACATTTAGATGGTTCGTAATATATGCATGGGTTTAACATATGCAACACGAGTATAATTAGAACACAAAACATGTACGAAGTACTTGAGCAGGTATAAAATAGGTTATACAGTATAGTGATAAGTACTATGCAATGGATGAATAGTTAAATAAACTTCAGTTCTATCTCTACAAAGAAGTTTAACAATTTATCAAGAAAATAGTTAAAAATATGATATCTTAAGTAAATTAATCGAAAACCACTTAACTCATTAGTTTTTAACAAAAGATAAAAACTTAGTTAAAAAACAACTTTCACTTTATTTCTTTCAAAACTATCACTTTTACCTCTTTTCATATTGTTAACTTTACTAGTCTATGGGACTTTCTATAACCAACATACCTCAGTCATAAAGTGTGAGGGATACATAGAGACCCAGGTAGAAGGGCCCTTATACCTTTCCAAAGGGTATGAGCACTACAGCTACTTTAGTGGATCCAACAAGACTACTAGGTACAATTTAGTGGTACCGAAATCGATATAAATATCATCCCTATGTTAGACCATGCAGGTATGGGTATCGGGACCTTTACTTTTCCATCCTCGGTGCTAATAGTCTTCCTATAAATATTATTACTTCTATTAACTCTCAGTTGTTCCATGACTAATGGATTTCCCCTTCCCATAAAACAATTATTAAAGCTACCACATCTATCAATTATCATTGATTGGGTAATCTTATTCAATTATTACTTTACATTAGCATCTACAAATTAGCTTATCAATTTTAAGAAAATTTATTAATACTTTCCTTAAAATTGGCCAAAGTAGTCAAAACTATTCAATATAATCACGCTTCATTACTTTCTTTAACTAGGCTTGATTAGCCAAAATAATCAATTTAGACATGCTACATTTTCATACTGAAAATCATGCAAAAATTCAAGTAATTATGAAACTACAACCCTCATATCAAGTTTTAAGATTAAACCTTGAAAATAATCATCAATTCTTACTTCACAACTCCTTTCTTTCTTTTACTACAATTATGGAAAAATGATAGCTCATGAGGACTTTCATAATTACAAAATCATCACAAACACTTAGGAATACTAACTCAAAAACATCAAATAAATCATTGTTTCGGGTAATCATAGTTTATAAAATTATACATGAACCGTAGAAAGCTTCTACATCGTCAAAATATTCTTTAGAAAAGGGTTTTTGTGCACTAGGATCAAAAGATTCTTTGTTGAAATCCTACATACCTAATTAGAAGCAATATGATGGATAAAAATCAACTACCAAGCTGCTACATTGAAGTCTCTTTGAAAAACTAGTTCTTTCCTCTTTTGAGAAGGTTGAAGAAAAACCATTGATTGATTTCATTTATCTAAAAACATGAATAAATTTAGGGTTTAAGGTATTTATATTTTTATTTTTAGAAGCCAAAACGTCATGGTTTAATCCCAAAAAAAACTCGACTGCTGAAACTGACCAATTGAGTGAACTAGACATAAGTATGATTTTCAATAACTTGTTTTAGTCAAACAAACTCTGAATATGCTACTAAATCAGCTCGTAAACATGAAAAATGCAACAACTAACCTCAATATCTAAATTAGTCACATAGCACACAAATGCACCAAGAGGGACTCATGTACTACTGCCTCACCTCAGCATCAATACTCTACTCAAAGAATGTCTGAATACACTCAATAGACTCATGCAATGCTGCATGCTCATGAATTAAAATGGACACAAGCTGAATAGGGAGGTTCTTACCTCAAGAATGAATGGAACGCAAGGAAACAAATGTAGATATTTTCTCACCATATCATCTTCTACCTCCCAAGTATCCCCTTCAACTTCTTGGTTCCTCTAGATAACCTTTATTGATGCTATCTCTTTGTTCCTCAATCGACAAACCTATCTATAAAGATAATGTACGGGGACCTCTTCATAGATATTAATGACCCTCCCGGGCCATTACCGTATTTTTTCATGAATTTAACATATAGATAATTTCAGTAGATTTCCCAGGTCATTTATAACTTTTTGGGACTAGTAGTTCGGTTCCCTGATAATTCTATTGCTCATTGTCTCAATTTTCCTCTTTTGAAGTTTTAACATTAGAATAGTATAACTCGAGAGTGATTTATTAGAAAACGAGTTTGGGAACAAAATCTAACAATTTTGTTAGCTCTAAAATGCAAACTTTAGTCTAGTTGGGCCATTGGTTTAGGTCCCAGGATTCTCTATGGACTTTTGAGCTAGTTTGTGGAAAATC
The DNA here is from genome assembly GCA_039654485.1 of Withania somnifera. NCBI lineage: Eukaryota > Viridiplantae > Streptophyta > Magnoliopsida > Solanales > Solanaceae > Withania > Withania somnifera. Next base: position 6,644 of record JBDJHY010182909.1, read on the forward strand.
CAATTCATTTGGACTTAGTTGTTGACCTTAGTCAACATTTGTTTATTGAAGCATCGTATCAGAATTCTGATGATTTCATTAGCTCCAAAATATGAAAGTTGGGCTGGTAGAATTATTGGTACGCATCCCGGGGTAACTGAACTCATTTCAGAGGTTAAGTTGGCCTTAAGATTTCTTAAGTTCTTTTTGGCTCTCTTGATTTCAGCTATACTTTTATTTAAATGATATCTAATCGATGCTTCATCGATCCCATTGGATCTAAAATATCATTTACATGAAGACTGCATATATGTTTTGTGTTTATTGGACTCTAGATGCATTCTCTAGGCCTTTCGAAAAAAATTGTTGTTGCTGGTGCAGAGTGGTCGCCCCTACGATATTTGGGCCACCCCAGCAGAAATTCCCTTTTTAGCTCCCCTGCTCCCTCGCCCCAGAGGTCCATGGACCTGATATACGACCTATAAAATAGGCCTTCTTCCTTAGAATTTTTAGATTTGTTCCTCCACTTCAGACCTCTATAAAAAGGGTTCTAGAGCTCTGTTTTTGGTGATTCAAAGTTATAATTATTGTTGAAAGCTCGGAGACTATTGTGAATTATATATTCATCAATTATTCAGGTAATCTAAGGATAGATTTAGCAGACTTCATTGAAAAAGTTTTCTTTTCTTAATTTTTGGGCTCATATCTTACTCATTTTGCATTAGATTAAGCCCAAAGTTTGAACCATATATTCCTTGAGTTGAGATCTACGTATTAATAACTTTTAGTCTATTTTTTGGACTAGGCCAATTTTTAGCCTGAAATAAAATCTATTAATTTATATAATAATATGGGTCTCATTTTGCTCATCTTGATGCATAGAATCTTATTTTGATAGTTTCAGGATGTTTTTTGAATTTATAAAGACTTTAAGTGTTTGGAGATATATATGACCCTTTTTTTGGATCCCAAGTAGGTTACAACTTCCTTTCTCTTAGACAACATGTGCATATGATATTATTATTATGACTGGATAGATTATAGGGTTGGGACATAGGTTGATCACTCTTTTACCATATTAGTTATGCTTTATCAATACAGTATGCTTTCTCGGGCTAGTATTGAAATGGGTAGTGCCCTACTTGTTGTCTTTTGATAGTTAGATGTTGTTATCCCCTTGTATTTTCCTTTGTGGTTGAGATGTGACTATAGTGGTAGTTATACTACACCGTTGAGAATGATATTGGATCCCGGGACTTAGGCAGTCCCTTTATTGCAGTTATTGTGTTATTATTTATTCCTCCTTGATCTTGTTACATGCTATTGGGTTGGGTTGGTACTTGTATTATTAGTTAGCAGGGATCGTACTAGAGTTGTGTGCCCTGTGTGCTTAGATGATGGTGTCTGGACAATCTAGATTTTAAATTTCATCATCGAGTTGGGCTATGGGAAGTGAAGGTTCTTGTTAGATACCAGTTGTTTATATGTGTTAGATAACCTTATCTTCGTGCATATATTGGTTAGTTGGGCAGAGTTGAGACTGGATATGGGTATATAAGAACTTAATGGGATCATAAACTAGGACATTTTATCAAATAAACCTAGGAGGATTTCTATTACATATATGCATACTTTCTACGACTACTTGTGTGTACAGATCTTTTTGATTTATCTTTATACTTGATTTTTATTGAGATATTCTATATGGGATGTGCCCAGGTTTTTGACATCCTTTCTTTTTTGATCTTTTCTTGAGTTGTCTATAAATATTTTTTTTTGCATGTGGGATAGTTTTCCTCCACGAGCCCTGCCGACCTGGGTCTCTATGCTTTTAACTAACCGCAAAGCCCAGGGAGGTATACACAGGGAGTAGTGGTATATGAATATGTCTTCCATAGTTCCCTCTTATTTTAGGAATTACAGGGAGGTTGTGTGCTGGAACTTGATTTACTTTCTTAGCACCCTCTTGATTTGCATCCTTAGCATTTTTTATGCATGTCAGACCTAAGATAAAGGCAATGTTGGGTTCTTGGATGTTTTTTTGTGCCTACTGGAGAGGTAGGGAATAAGGTAGGTTTTGTTTGCCTAAGTAGTTATCTTACTTGTACCTACTGGAGGGATAGAACATCAATTGGGTTTTACGTGCTACATTCTATGTTTACCTTATCCCTTTGTATTCTACCTTAATTATTACCTTGTACTATTTTACCTCTGTTAACTCTTTGGTAGCTTATGGTCTTGACTTAGCTGGTTACTGCATTGGAGATCCAAGTATGTGTCACTCTACTTTGTCCTTTACTGTTACTTAGAATTGCCTTGATTCATATTAGTTAGCTTGGTCCTTGTATATGGTTCTTCTTATTACTAGATGTGTTTCCCATTTCCTTGAGTTGTGATCAGTTACCCTGCTACTCAATTAGTTAGTCTTATTTTACGCCCTTAATTTGATTGTATTTCTATTAGTATCAAGGTTCCATGGATGGCCAGGTACGTAGTCTCTCTCTCTTTCTCTCTTCTTTGATGGTGGGTTCTTGAACCTATCTTGTATCTAGTTTGCCGCCTCCTTATATCTCCTCCTTGGTACTTCTATTTCTGTTATTACCTTGCCTTTATTGTTATTCTTGTTATTGCATTATTTGTACCTTATTCTCACTCAGTTTGCCCATGATACTTACTGGGTGCCTGTTTTTCATGCTTTGGAGCTCACCCCCTAAGCATGATCGAAATCTTTACCCATTAAGTTTCCCTAAAAGCCTCGAAAGAACAACTTGGATTATGCATAGCTCTACTCACATCACTCCGAGGAAGAAATCACAATAATATCTGAAGCGTGATGGGCTCCTCAAAATAATCAATAAATAGTCTCAAGAAAAGAATCATTAAACTGAAGTCTCAAAACTATAAATCTCAGTCTGAAAGCCTCTACTAGCTAAATAATCAACTGGTAGCACAATAGTTTAGTAGCTAGTCTCTAATAAATGAAATAATAAATAATAAAGCTAAAATCCAGGCTCTAGATAAATAAATAAATAACTCCATAGTTCACCCTCAAATCAAGTAAGGCCTCACAAATCTTCTATCTTCTAAGAATGCAAATAATGTCAACCTCAAACGTTAGGATGGTTGACAATATCTGCATGGGGGTTAACATATGCATCAAGACTAGAATCGGCACATAAATTATGTACCAAATATATGAGAAGGTATACAATAAGCTATACAGTATAATGGTACATACTATGCAATGTATGAAAAGTAAATATCAACTTCATCTCTAACTCAAATAAGCAATTTGGCAGTTTATAATGAAAACAATTAAAAACTCATATCTCAAGTAAACTCAACTAACACAACTTAACTTTTTAGTTTTTAAAAATATAAAGACTTAGTTAAAAACAAGTTTTGACTTTTTTCCCTTCAAAACATTCAATTTTATCTTATCTTTGGAAGTTTCTATAATCGACATACCTTAAGGCATAAAGTGATAAAGTCCACATATGACCTTGTGTGTACGAGATCTCATAACCTGCCATAGGATGAGACACTCTTTCTAGTGGATCCAACTAGACACTCTAGGTACAACTGAGATGTACCAAAATAATATCCTACATCGGCACACAGGTTATGGTATTGGGAAACTTATTCCTACCCTCGATGATAGTACTCATCCCATAAAACATCAATATGAACACTCAATGCTCTTGACTTAATGGAACACCCTCAGTAGAACCACTAGCCCAAAACATCCTTTAAAATTATAATTGGTTCCTCTTTAGAAAAATCTCAATTTGACACTTTATAGTCAATTTTACTCCCAACTTATAATTAAAGAAAAATTCATCATCAAAACTCTCCCTTTACTTCAATTAGTCAATTTTTACATATTTCACGTTCGTACTCAAAATCGTGTAAAAAGTTAAATAATTATGACATTCAACCCTCAAATCAAGTTTTAAGAATAAACCTTGAAAATAATCATCAATTCTTATCTCCAAGCTTCTTTCTTTCTTTTACTTCAACTATAAAAATATACTAAAACATGACGACTTCCAGAATTAAATATTCATCATGAAAACTTCATAATTCTAACACAAAAGCATCAATTTAGTCATTACTTCAGGGAATCATAGTTTATAGAATTAAACAAGAACCCTAACATGCTTCTTCACCTTTAAAACCTTATCTAGAAAAGTATTTTTAGGCACAACAATGAAAGGAGTACCTATTGAAATCCCACGTACCTGATTAGAAGCAATTTAATAGTGAAAACTCAACTATCAAGCTGCTAAAATAGAGTCTCTTTGAAAAAACCTAGTCCGTGACTCTTTGGACAAGTTGAAATAAGAACCGTAACTTGATTTAATTTAGTTAAAATATTAATGAGTTTAAGTATTTAGGGTATTTGTAATGACACTTATGGTCATTTAGGTGTTTTATGTGTTATCTAGTGTTCTAGAGCTTTCTAGTAGCTGCCCCAGGTCAATTATGACCATCTGAGACCAATAGTCTAGCTCCATGGCGGTTCGATTAAGATTTATCTCACTTTTCCTGATTTAGAGCATAACTTATGTACTCGTTGACTTTGGTCAACTTTTTTCAAGACGCTCTTGGAATCGAATTCTAACAATTCGTTAGCTCTTTAATCCTGACTTTGGTATAGTGGGACCATTAGTTTGTAGTTCGGGGTCTTCTTTTTGAGTTTGGACTGTTTTATGGAAATTCAATTTATTTTGAGTTGAGAATTGTCTCGTATTTAGTGAGGGATCATTGGAGTATCAAAAATGGTTCCATCAGCTCCGGAATGGTGATTTTAGGCTAGTAAGAGAGTTTGTGTGCTTCTCGGAGTGTCTGATATCGTTTGGTTGCACCTACAAGGTTGCACCGATGACCAAGGGATCACTCCTGCAATCCTCTCCCCAGCGTACAGAGGATCTCCCTAGCAAAGTTTTCCCAATTAAAGTTCACCCCTACGGCCCCGATTCCTCCCCTACGACCATGCAACCAGCATACATAAATGCTTTTTCTTCCTTTTTCCTTATTCACAAATATAATTCCGCCATTGTTACAGAGGCATGGCTGAGTTAGTGCTATTTTGAGTATAACCAAGTCGTGGAAACCACTTGGGTTGCACTGTTGATCATTTCTTTTATGTTTTCTTTGTGTATATCTTTCTAATTACGTCCTTTTTAGAATCATGTAATTATTTATTTCTACTCTTTGTAAGATTTGCTTGTCCTTTATTCGTCATCGTTTTGAGCACATTCTTGTAACACACGGACCCCCGAGATGAGCCTATGCGTTGGTGCCTTTGGTTTAATTTTTAGGGTTGTGGGGCCCACAGGCCAGTTTTAGGCTTGAAGTTTAGTCCAACCCGTAATTTAGTGTGATTAGTTTTGTTAGACTCGCATTTATCCATGGATTGATGTTTCATCAATTTCATAGTTATTCAAGGTCGATTGTTATTAGTCTGGCTGATATTTAGAGGTTCTAGTGTGCTAGGCTCCGTGGGGCTTTCTCTGGGTGTATAGCTTACTTACTTGCACTGAATAACATTTGTGGGTTGGGTTTTCTAGGTTATTACCATGTAATTGGACTACTTCTTCATCTCATTCCCATTCTTTCCCTAATTGGTGCTCGGTGTAATGTGGCGCTCGTGACCTAGTACTAGCCTTGTGATGGATGTAGGGTTACTCTGGAAATAGTAGAGAGCTTATGCATGGGCTGGATTTTGGGTTCTTTCCCTCGGGTTTGGGCTGGTGTATTGTGCTTCTAGTTGTATCTTAGTCGAGCCTGTGCAGGGCATAAGTTAGTTATAGTTATTGATTGTGTTGTTTCATTCATACTGTGAGTGAGGTGTGGGTTTCGTTTGAGAGTGCATTAGGGATGGGCCCTGTATCTGTCCATAATTTTGATTATTGAGCCGTGGATGCTGGGTTCCTGTTATAATAATAAAGTGATATAAATTGTAATAAAGTGGAAATTTCTGATAATAATATAAGTTGATGGATCTTTTACTCACTTTAGCCTCGTTTGCATACTGAGCACCCAATGCAACTTGTTTACCTGATTTAGACCAGGTTTTACACCCTGGCATCAGGTACTATTACTTACTACTTATGCTAGGATTTGAGTCTGATTCCGTTTGTAGTGATTACAGTCATTGGCAGTTGAGTCTGTCTTCGTGTGACAGCGAGTACAACTTTTCTATACTTATCACGCCTATTGATAGGGAAACTAGGAGGATACCATTATCTCGAGGACCTTGGTGATAGTGTTATATTGTGACGCATGGTGCCCTAAGTTGTCGAGATTATGGAACGATGAGACTATTTCTCTGAGGTATTATTTTCCTGATTATTAGACTGTCTGAGACTTTGTGGTTTGGGATGGAAATCTTATCAGCATTAGAGTTTTTTGCATGTTAACAGTACCTCCATGGACTTGTCCCCTAGGATGCAGCGACCGAAAGAGGGGTCTAGGTTGGAGCAGGGATATACAGGGTTTTGTACTTCCATAGGTCCTGCCTACTGGGACTACATGTACAGGAGGAGGAATGTACACAGGAACTGTGGTATTATGTGGTTGTTTTAATTTTCTGAACTTGTTTGATTCAGTGTGCCCCTGGTAGTATGGGATGTCGACGGGTGAGCATGACTTTTGTGTATGCTGCCATTCTAATAGGGGCTTGGAAGTGTTAATTTATTTACTATATTACTCTATTTACTGCATAGCTAGTTTTAGACTTTAATATCGAGTCTTCCTTTCTATGTGGGATACTTGTGCATTCTTTTGTTGGTATAGTAGCCCTCCATTTTGGCTTCAGGCTACAAGGTTTGTTCTCCTACTAGTGGGATAGTAGGTTTCATCATGATCTGAGAAATCAAGTTGTGACATTATATTATTATGATAAGAAGCCAAAACATCATGTGTTTATCCCAAAAAGTCAATAGAAATACCCAAAATAACCTTCATTAAATTAATTAGGAATGTTGCCGGAAACACTTCACGGCTCGTGAAGTGCACTTCACGGCTCGTGAAGTGCACTTCACTGAGTCATAAAGTCACTGTAAAGGGAATCCCACACCATGAGTCAAGACTATGAGTCGTGGTATTCAAATCCCCTCTCCAGGTGGGTCTCGTACAAGAGGGACACAAAAATTTAGTTTTTCATCTTAAAGATCACGATTTGACAGTACGAGTCATACTATGGAAGAGTATGGGTCATGGTTTGGATTCATGGCACCTTATCAAAAAAATGAGGAGCTTATGGTCATGCAATATGAGTCCTACCACGATTTTTACTGTAGCACACCACGATACTATAGAAAACTAGGATTCGTATTATGCACCTAGGAACATTTCATAGCTGGGACAATCTTTTGTAAAATAGACATAACTTTTTACTCCAAATAACACGCAGCTTGTTGCATTTGAAACTATACTCCAAGAAATTTATGTAGATAGGTATTGATTCGCCTAAATAATTATATATCATATGATAGTTTAAAGTTGACCTAAGTACAAAGTAATACCAAAACTAAGCTTTTTGAAAGAGCCTTGAACTCAACTTTGTGATAGAAGTTGTTTATGACCTCAAATCACTTCAAGAACTCATAACACACTTAGTTTAGGATATTATCACCAAGGAATAAATTTCAAGGTGCTACATTATCTCCCTCTTGGGAACATTAGTCCTTGAATGAAGGCTATAGCTGGAATAGAGGGAACTGAACTGCTGAAATTGACTAATTAACTGAACCAGGAATAAGTATGATATCTAATGAATTTATTTAGTAAAAAAACTCCGAGTATTCTACTAATCAACTAATTAACATGAGAATTCAAAAACTGACCTCTGTATAAAAACTAGTCAAATGGCATATAAATGCATAAATAGGGACTCATGTACTACTACCTCAACTCATGTATGAATACACACAATGGACTCATGTAATTCTACATGCTATATGCTCATGAAATAAAGTAGAAACAAGCTGAATAGAGAGGTTATTACCTCAAGACGAAATGGAACTAGAAGGGAACAAATGCGGGTATCTATCATTATATCTGCCTTTGCATCTAATGTAGCTCCCTCAACTTCTTAGTTCCTCCAAAGAACCTTAATTGCTTCTATATCTTTGTTTCTCAACTTATGAAAATTTTTATCAAGAACCTAGACAGGGATCTCCTTATATATCACCCTATCACAAATACTGATATCCTCGATTGGCATTGTCAAAGATGGATCACTCATGCATTTCCTCTATAAAGAGATATGAAACAAAGGGTGAACCACTGCTAACTCTAATGGAAAATCTAAATGATAGACAACCTTTCCTACTCTCCTCGATCTCCAATAAGTACCAATGTAACTCGACTCAACTTACCTTTTCTACTTAATCTCATGGCTCCCTTCATAGGAGACACTTTCAAAAATACTCAATTGCCAACATCAAACTCTAACTCTCTCCTTCTCATACCTACGTATGATTTTTGTCTACTATGGGTTGTCCTCAACCTCTTTTGAATAGTTTGAACATTATTCATAGCATCAAGGACAAACTCTAGACCTACGACAACTGCCTCACCAACCTCAAACCAACCAATAGGAGACCTATACCGCCTCCCATACAATGCCTCAAATGGATCCATCTTAATACTCGAATGGTAGTTGTTTTTTAATGCAAACTCAATCAACAATAGGTGCTCAACTCACTTACCCTTGAAATTAAGTTCAAACTCCCTATATATATCCTCTAAATTCTTAGTAGTCCTCTCAACCTAGACATCTATCTGTGGATGAAGAGTCGTACTCAACTGTACTTGGGTACCAAAACCCCTTTGAAACTATTTCCAAAACTGGGATGTAAACTATAAACCATAATCTAATATAATAGAAAGAGGTACACCATGCATATGAACAATCTCCCTTAAAGAGATCCTACTATACTGCTTTGCTTAATAACTGGTGTGAACAGGTAAAAAGTGATAAAACTTAGTCATTCAGTCTACTATAACCCATATGGAATCATACCTTTAGGCTAATGGTAAATTGGTGACAAAATCAATACTAATCACCTCCCACTTCAACATTGGAGCAGATGTAAACCTAGCCTTCAACTCCTAAAAACACTTCTCACAATTATCAGATCACTCAAACTTAACTTTCTTCAAAGTAAAATGGGTCAAACAGGTCAAGGGAGAGGCTATGGAAGAGAATCCATGAAAAATATACAATAACTAGACTAAGATAACTAAGATATCTGACAAAGAGATAGGAATAGTCCAATTACGAACATAATCAATCTTTTGGGAATCTATAAGAATTCCCTGGCTACAAATTATATGACCAAGAAAGGTGACTAACTAAAGCCAGAACTCATATTTTCAAAACTTAGCATAAACTAAACACTCTCTAAGGGTATAAACAACAACTAGAAGATGGTTTGCATGCTCCTCCTCACTTATGGAATAAACCAGAATATCATCAATGAAGACAATCACAAATAGGTCCATGTAGGGCTTGAAAACCCTATTCATGATAAGGTCCATGAAAGCTACGGGAGTGTTAGTCAAACCGAAAGACATGACAACAAATTCAAAATGGCCATAACAAGTATAAAAAGCTATCTTTTAAATATCCGACTCACTGAATTTATGTAGATAATACCCAAATAAAGGTCAGTCTTAGAAAAATGGCCAGCACCTTATAGTTGATCAAACAATTCATCTATCCTTAGAATAGGATACTTATTCTTTATTGTGATTTGTTCAGATAATGGTAATTAATGCATATACAGAGGGAACCATCCTTCTTATGCATGAATATGATAGGATCACCCCAAGGAGATACACTAAGATGGATAAACCCTTTGTCTAAAAGATCATCTAACTAGTCCTTCAACTCTCTAATATTAGTTGGTTCTATCCTATATAGTGGAATATAAAAAATTGATTGCAAAGAACAAGATCTATAACAAACTCTATCTCTTTATCAGGAGAGAACTCAAGGTAAATCCTTAGGAAACATATCAAGAAACCCTTGGACTACAAGAATAAAATGAATATCGAGAGTCTTGTACTCAGATTCCTGAACTCAAACCAAATGATAAAGATACACCTTAGAAATTATCTTTCTAACCTTAATCTTGTAAATAAACCTACCCTTAAGAACAATTATACTCTACTCCCACTCAAGGAATGGTCTATCAGGATACTAGAAATGGACAACTCTAGTCCTACAGTCAATAAAAAAAATGACATGAATGGAGCCAATCCATGTCTATAATAATATCAAAGTATACCATATCTAACTCATGAAAATCAGTAGGAACAACCACCCTCTGAATAAAAAAAGGGACAACTATGGTAGACTCTTTCAGTTAGAATAGGATCACCAACAGGTGTAGAAACAATGAATGACTCAAATAAAATATTAGGATCTACACCAACCTGTCTAGAAACATACGAGGAAATAAAAAAAAGAGAAGATCCAGGGTATAACAATGCATACCATACCTATCACCACATCAGTTGACTACTCCTTATCCTTACGAGAACCCAAAGCATACAAACAATTTTGGCACTGGCCTCTACCGGTAGAAGTAGTATCACCCTACTGAGGCTAGCATGCTACTAGAGCTATTGCTGGAGAAGTAGTATGTGGTTTGGAACCACCATGTTGAAATGTGGGAAAATCTCTCTACCTATGTCCTGGAAACCCAGAAAAATTAGCAGTTTTTTGAAGGACAATCACGAAGACTATGACCAATCTGACCATACCCGAAACATCTATTCTACCTGAGACGATACTAACTCAAATGGCTCTTACCAAACTTCTGACAAATGGTAACACTACTCTATTAAGCTTACGTGTTCTACTGATTTTATAAAGTTCTGAAGGATGAATGGGATGATCCCCTAGAACCTTACTGATGTTGCTGACTGAACCCATTGTACTTAGGCTGGCTAGCTCCAGAATGACTAGTTTTATCCCTCTTACTCTCTGGCTCTCTTTATACTTATATTTACCCTTTGTAATCTGCTCGAGATGCACCATTAGTCTACCAATGTCCATATCAGTACTTAAAATAACTACTCTCCCTTACTGAATCAAATGAGGAGAAAGATCAGACACAAACATATCCATCCTAGTATGCATATCAGAAATAATATTTGGAGCATACCTCGCCTGAATCAAATGAGGAGAAAGACCATACACAAACATATCCATCCTAGTATGCATATCATAAATAATATTCGAAGCATACCTCGATAACTTAGTGAACTTCATGTTGTACTCAGTCACAGACATGGAGACCTTCTCTAAAATCATACTCACGAACCCTCTCTTGCCTCTTCTCTCTAGGAAAGGATCTGACCATGAATGCAGTCTCAAACTCATCCCAAGATGGTGGAAATGCTCCAAATCCCCTATTTTTCCTCAAAAGATCACACCACAGTCTGGAAAACATCCTCCAGTTGATAAGATTTCAAGTCAACCCTATCAACATAAAGAACTCTCATAATATCACAAATCCAACAAACATCCTCCATAAAGTTCTCTGGATAATCCACATCCCTCAAACCATGAAACTCCGAAGGACTCAACCTTCGGAAATCCCTCACCCTATCAATTCCATCATCAAGAGAAATTAGATAAACTACAATAAACTAAACTGGTTGCTAGCATGTACCATCACAGTCTGAATCATCATATGTATCATGTTGTGCAACTGCGTGGTAATGTCTACTAGTGGATGAGGCTAAGGAGATGGTGGATCCTGGTTCGACTAGTTAATATTCCTGGCCTGGCGAGCTTATTATCATAGAGGCATGATCTAAAACTAGTAAAGCATGAGTCAGAAAGAGAAAATATCTCGGAGTTAAACTCCAAAGCATGAAATAGAACATAAATAAAGGGAAATTTCCCTAAACATTTTGTATCCTCCAAATCATAGATATGCTTCAGTCACACCTACGACTGAGATTTTATCTAACGTTGGCTTTCAGAGTTAACCTAGGACTCTATGAACCTATTTCTCTGATACCAATCTTATCATTCCCCGAAGCTCACTCCTTGGGCATGACCGATAGTTTTCCTAGATTTCTAAAAGAACCACTTGGATCATGCATAGGTTTGCTCACATCACCCAACATAAGCAATAACAATAATATCAGATGTTTAATGGGCTCCTCACACTAATTAATAAATATTCTCAATAAAAGAATATATAAATTAAAGTCTCAAAACTGTACATCTCAATCTCAAAGCCTCGACTAGATAAATAATGGACTACTAGTTCAAGAGTTTACTAGCTAGTTTCTAACAAATAAAAAAATAAATAATAAATATAAGTCCAAGTCTATATAAATAAATAAATAACTCCATAGTTCTCCCTCGACTCAAGTGAGGACTCATGAATCTTCTATCTTTTAGGAATGCAAGTAATCATAACCTCAAACATTCTGATGATTGCCAATATCAGCATGAGGTTTAACACATGCAATAATAGTATAATTAGCACACAAAACATGTACTGATTACGTGACCAAGTATAAAATAGGTTATATGGTATAATGATAAGAACTGTGTAATGCATGAACAAAAATACCAACTTCAGCTCTAACTCAAATAAGAAATTTAGAAGTTTATAATGAGAATATTTAAAAATCTCATTTCTCAACAAAACTCAACGAACACTGCTTAACTCTTAAATTTTTAACAAAATATAAAGACTTAGTTAAAAACAAAATTTTTCTTTCTTCTTTTAAAAACATTCAATTTTCTCTTCTCGTCGGGAGTTTTTATAACCGACATACCTCAAGATATAAAGCGATGAAGTCCATATATTACCCTGTGTGTAGGGAATCTCATACCCCGCCACATGATGAGACACTCTTTATAATGGATCCAACTAGAAAGTACAGGTATAACTAAGCGGTACCAAAATAATACCCTATGGTGGCACGCTGGTTATGGGTATTGGGAAACTCATGCCCACCCTCATCACTAATACTTCTCTCATAAAACATCAATATCAACACTCAACACTCTTGACTTAATGGAACATCCTTAATGGAACTATAAGTCCAGCTACACATCAACACTCAGGACTAAGAGAACACCCTCAATGGAACCACTACCTAAAAACATCATTTAAACTGTAATTGGTTAACACTTTTTATCAAAATCTCAGTTTGATACTTTATTGTCAATTTTACTCGCAGCTTATAATTAAAGAAAAATCCATCATCAAAACTCTCATTTAGTTTAATTAGTCAATTTAGACATGTTTCAGGTTCATACCAAAAATCATGTAAAAAGTCAAGTAATTAGGACACTTCAACCTCATATAATGTTTTAAGAAGAAACCTTAAAAACAATCATCAATTCTTACCTCAAAGTTTTTTTATTTCTTTTACTTCAAGTCATTTATGACTTGCTGGGACCAACAATTTGGATCTCTGGTGACTCGATTGAGAAATATCTCATATTCCCAATTTTAGAGTCTAAAACTAAGTGCTCGTTGACCAAAGTCAACTTTCCTTCAAGACGATCTCGAAATTAAATTTTGATAGTTCCGTTAGCTCCGGAATACCAAAAAAAGTCAATATTGACATTAAGTTTGTATTTTGGAGGTTTCGTTTGCAAGTTATGCGAAATTGTGGATTGTAGTTAAGTTTATAGCCTAAAAAGGAGCTGGAGTGGTAGTTTGATGTTCGAGGTGTCGGATTGGAATTCTGACACTTCCAGTAGCTCCGAAACAATTATTTAAGGCTAGGTGAGGTGTTGGTATAATTTTTTTGGACTTGTCGTTGCATTCTCAAGGTGTTAGCGGAGAAGTGTACTTTTGGCTACTTTTGGTTTGAGGGGTAATTTTGCATAAACGACCTCGAATTTAAGTTTCATCAATTCTAATGAGTCAGAAATATCGTTTCCATGCTATTTGCGTATTTGGATTGTTAAAATTAGACTCCGTTTGATCCCCGTCCCCTGGTGCAAAATCTAAAATTTTGTTGTAGTAACCTGCAACTGGTGCAGGTACTCCTTCAACGCGATTGCAGACTCCTTAACTCAATCGCGATGAATAAAGTTCCTCTTCTACACAATCGCGATCCCTTAGGCGCCGTCGTGATATGTCCCAGGAAACCCCCCTTCACAATCGAGGTCCCTTCACGTGTTGCGATGCTTTATATTTTCCTTTAGCGAGATCGCGGTCCCTTCACGCAATCGCAATGCCTTATATTTTCCTTCAGCGCGATCACGGTAAGAGCATGCGATCGCGATGTATCGCGCCTGGACGTATATATATTTTTTGGACGGTCCCCCTTTATTATTTTGGCAACCATTCCTTTTTTTTGTTCCTGAGAAAAAATAAACCCTCAAACAACAATTCAAGGTCAAGGAAGATCTTCTCAATGTTTCCCTTCGATTCCACATGAATTTGGGTAAGTTTCCTTCTCTTCTCCTTCCCTATTTTTCTTAGTTTTCAACCATTAATGGCCTAGAGGTTGAGGTTGACGAAATCATCCCACAACTCATTTATTTTTCATACAATTCTTCATTAATTGAATATACATTACTCCTGAGACCGTTAATTCATCATAATTCTAACATTATATTCATAAAAATTGAATCTTTGACCCCTTTAGGGTCAATTCTGTCAGGGCTGATTTGAAGCCCTTCCCGCGTTCGCATTGCGCTCAATTGGGGACCCCGTAATGAAATTTATTTTTAGTTTCGGTGAGCGGGCCCCGCAAGCCCGTTTTAGGCCCGATTTTTTATCCAATCCCAAAATTAGCATAAAATGCACCGTTGGACTCATATTAATATATAAAATCCATTGTCATAAGTTTCATATCATTTGGAGCATGTTTGATATCAATCGGAATATGATTCTTGATATTGCAACGCTTTGTTGTTAGACGACAGGTAGGCTCCGTAGGGCTATCTCTGGGCTTATAGCTTTAATAATTGTATTAAATAGTATCCTTGGGTTGGGTAGCTAGGTTATATAGTACCCCCGTACCGTTCTTTCGTCTGTTCCATGTTGATATTGATATTTTGGCACCCGAGTAATATGGGGCCCGAGACTTAGCATTTGATTAGAGATACCTGTGCAAAG
>JBDJHY010182919.1:0-12043 GCA_039654485.1 Withania somnifera
AACTTGTTTCTACATAATGATAACATACAAACAAAATGGGTCAGTATATCGAATATACTGGTACAGAAATATATGCATAAAACATGATATAATATCATAAAGCTTGAGGGTTAATATATGACACGACCCAAACTTTAGGTAAGCTAAAAATATAAGGCTTGTTTCATTTTCTAAATCTTAAATATAATTCATCTCAGCTTAGGTCAATGCATTTAGTATAGTCTAAAAATCTTAGTCATGCAGTTGGGAGTTTCTAATGTAGAGTTTGGTGATCTTGACCCACACATACAAGTGTCGAGTGTTATGACCCCATATGGAAAATTGGCCGCCCTAACTTGCTACATCTAGGATGAAACATGTAAATTCTGAGCTAAGATCTTTAACTAGTATAAGAATAATGAACTTGAGCTAGCAACCCAGTTCGTACTAACTAAAACATCATTGATGAGTTGAGCTAATCATCTCAGTGCAAAATAATCCTCCCAAACTACGTGTTCTCATATTTATAAAAAATTCTTAAAAGGAGGACATACCTAGATGCTTGTAGCTTAAATCATAAATGAGTTGGAGATCATTAATTTTCATAGTACTTGTGTAATAGTTCTTATCATGCTCATGGGATGAAATTTCCCTCGAGTCTATTTACATGATTCCCATGATTTCTCTGTGTTTAGAACATTCTTATTATTGCTCAAAGTTGTTTGTGACTTTCTAAAATTGATAGTTTGGTTTCCTGAAAATTTTATAGCTTGTCTCCTTTATAATTATAGATTCCTTGAGCCTTACTCATATTATACAATCCAAAATCACCTTTTCTTTGATACTATTGAGTTTGGAATGTCAATTCCATAAAGGTTTCATCTATGGATTGTCTAAATCGAACTTCGTTTTCCATATGATCCTTAATTACTCAAAATAGAGCCTAACTAGGTAGAAAAGCACTACCATCGTGGGGCTGAGGCCGCGATCAGGGGGGAAGCCACTCAACCCATTATGATAGAGGGGTGGTGGTTGTGATAGTGTAACCGACTTGGCAGGCCAATATATATTTATTTATTCCATTTTTGATGAATTTCCAAAAGTTTCTACCAAACTTCTAGAATCAAAAGATAAAATCAGTAGTATTAAGAGTCGAAATCATTGTTTTGATCTGGGGTATTTTGTTCTTGTGATTCCTTGCTTGTTTGTACCGCATAATTCTTTGTTTTCTCTATTGTAATAAAGTTTTATAAATTACATAAAGATTCCGGGATTGTTTGTTCATTTGCTAACATAATTTTGAGACTTATTTTATATTATATGATGTATGAGCCGTGCTCTACGTATTGATATAAATATTTTTTTTGTAGCAATTAGGATTTACTGACCAATTTTTAGTTTGTATTTCTAGATCGATATTTATATAGTAATATGGGTCTTATTATAATCATCTTGATATGTTGGTTATGTTCTTTCTAGGTTAATGTCGCTTTGACCTTCATACGTGATTCTTAGGGTAGTCTGGCATGCTTTTTGAGGTTATCACCGGAATTTAGGTAGGCTAAGGTCTATCTTCTTCATACTAGGTATTAGTGTGGTATATGTTTTGTAAAGTACTAGCTCGAGGATTGGATTAATAATTGGAGTCCCATTATGGTTATTATTTAGGCTTGTGGCCTACTTAGATGGCTTGTGACTTAGTTATTTACCTTAGGGCTATGCTACCCTACTCACGCGTACGACGTCGACTCTGGAACATAGTATGATTTTGGGAGGAGTATCACCTTTGGGGAATGTTATTTATACGCTTATTCTGGAATATAGACTAGTTGGGAGGGGATTAAACTAATGGTTAGAGCTTTTTATCCCTTAGTTTAGGCTTGTGGATTTAGAGCCAATCTAGGATGGATGAATGTCCTGCGTTCTACCTAAGGTAATGCGTAAGATTAGTATGTGTGTGGTCACTTATCGTTAGATAGCTGGATATGACTTTCATGGATACTTAGCAGCCATGTGAGTTGATATTGTATCCTAGCCCGGTGCGAGCATGAGAGTGAGTTGTATTGGACTGAGATATGATAGCTCCATGTTTTCCTTTGTATGGGTAGGTATTGAGACCTTAATGGGGGCCCTATGGGTAGTTTTGGCATCTTAGTGCGACACCTTGTGGCTTGGGACCATAGTTGGGCTGGGAAGGGTGTACCTTGTGACTAGGGGTTAACATCCATCCTTTGGATTCCAGTTAGCAGTCGTAGACAAGTTTAGCCTATTGATTGATTTTGTGTTGCGAGCGTGCAATAATAATTTCAAAAAATAACTTTTTTTGAAAGAGTAATCCCTGAAAATTGTTTTTTTGTACATTATATGTATCCACGATTGCAGTAGAAGTATGAAGCTATTTTCTCGCACTACCTGATTTATTTTTGTACTGGCACTCTGGTTCATGGGTATTGCCTACCTGACAGTAGATGGATTATATTCCTACATGATTTTCCTTCATATTAACAATTGAGATTTTCCACTGATATATGATATACGAGCTGAGCCCGAGTTTTTCCATTTCTGCCTTGACGACTATGCCAGTAGATGGCTTTTTACAAGGATTTTAGACGTGGGATTAGACCCCTCCATGGACCCTCTGACCATGGGTGGATATGCCTTAGATATTGCTAGTAGTATGATCTATATCCCAAGAGAGGGAAATACTGGAGTAATAGGGGACGATACACGGGGAAGCTTCTGTAGGTCCACTCCTGGCAGAGTATTTGTACTGGGGAGGGTGCATATGTGTACTATTTACTTTTCAGCACCCTTTTTCCATTGCATCCCTATGCACTTGGTTGCACTCCTGGGGCTTATGGGGGGGGGGTTCCCGTTGGGTTATTTATGTTCTAACATATTGGTTGCTAGCTAGAATTTGTGGCTACTCTTCTAAATTGTTGATTACTTTCCTTTCCTCAATACTATTACATTAAATGGTTACATTCCCTGTGGTCCTCTTTCTCTTATATCCTAAAGATGGTTACAACTATGTGTCTCTTCTTTTTGCTGCTACATGCCTAAGAAAAATTTAATCAATACACTATTGGATATAAAATATATTATCACCAATAAATATTTGATACAATATTCTTACTTAAACTAAAGAACATGGAAAATTTACTCAAACCCAACCAAAAGAGAAAAGTTTATACTAACGCAAAGAGATATATTAGGTGACTCTTAACTATTTTAAAGTCAGAAATTAGAATTTAAGACGTAGTTAAAAAAATATTTAATGCATAAAATCTGATTGACATAAAGCTAATAATGTTAGGTGAAAACAAATAAGTAAGCATTTAATAACTATAAACTTAATTAATTTTAAAGTCCTACATATTTCGACAATCGTCAAATAAAAATTATTTGAGGAAAATAATCAATGAAAATTTTATCTACTGTAAATGTAGTTTCAATTTTTTTTAAAAATATAAAATGTAACACTTAACTAATTTTAAAGTTAGTTATTAGTACTACTTACATAGTTCAAATAAGAAAATATTTAACGCAAAAAAACTTGTTGATATGAATCTCCTAACTATTCGAAGAAAATAAATATTTAATAACTATAATTTGTATCAAAGTGCTATTAATTTTTTTCCTTAGTCGACTATCTCGTAGATACAGTTGACTCCTGCAATTTGATGAATAAATAATATAAGAACTGTGTAGAAAGTAAAATGTACACACAATATCTTATACTGGCTGGGGATCAAATGATCCTTAATCCATTCCTCTTGGGATGAAAGATGCTTTTACTATTTTTCTTTATCTTTTATTAGGTGTTAAAGAACTCATTATTACAATTTTTATAACAATGAATGAGTCTTATTAAGAACTCAATACCACACTTCTAAGCCAATAAAAGAACTTAGACTCACACTGTTGAGTCTGTTAGGAGCTTAGAGGGCACACAACCTACTAAGTCTATTAGGAGCTCAGTAAAAACACAACCTGTTGATTTTGTTATGAGCATAGCGAACACATAAGAGATACTACTAAGTATGCCTAACTCAGTTAGAACTCGATGAATATAGAGTTAGGAGCCTAGTAAACACTTTGATTTTTTATGCTATGCCTTGGTCGAACTTTTTCCTCCTTTCCTTTTTTTCTACATTGGTATACCTTAAGTGATACAATTCTTATTAAAATTAAAAATAAGAAAAATAAATAGTTTGAGGAATTATACAACATACTTGTCTTCTTGAAGACTAGTCTCTTATATAGAAGTGGGAACTAACTGGTACAACCCAAGGGCATTGATCGTTGGAAAAGGTTAAGATGGTGGTATCATTCCAAGAAAAAGGGAGCGTCCGACTCCTTTTATTATTTTTTCCATTTGATCTATTGAAAATAGCAAGAGGGATTAATTTCCAACCTTTTGAATCCTTTGAAAGTAGCAAGAGTGCATTCTTAAAAAAGATAGTCATCTGGAAACTTGAAGGAATAAATGATCGTTTAAATATACACTCCTATTCAAGTTATATGCATCATCATACATGCTTTAATAGCTTCCAACACTCCTTAAATTCTTATGTTTTGTCTAGATTTTTTCTAGTAATCAATGTGGCACTCTTTTGTTTTGATTGAGATCTTTGCAAGTTGACTTATTTGATTAATCCCCCACAATTTTACTGTCATTAATTAAAATTCTAACACTAACAATCTCCCCCTTTTGATGGATGAGAACAATAATGCGTAGTAGTTAACTTTCATGTTTTTTAAGCCCCCATGTATTAATGCGTTAAGCATTCTTCCTTCATTAAAGTGTTGTTCCATATCTCTCCCTCCTACATTAAATCTTAACACAATATTTTTAAGAAAAGTAATATATATCCTCCCCCTTTGGTATCAATAAAAGAGTCTGGGGGTAGGCATGACAAAGATTAATTCAAAAAAGGATTTGAACATATTACAAGGGACTCCCTTAGAAAGTAGAATCTTTATTGAGGAAGAAGTTTTGTGAAGAAATTAACAAGCTGCTAATCTGCTCAAAGAAATATTAGCTCAATATCTCCTTTTTGAACATGATCTCTAATGAAGTGATGTTTAATAGCTATGTTCTTAGCTCTAGAATGATACACAAAAAAGTTTTTCAAAAAAATAGCACTAGAGTTATCATAAAATATTTTAATAGGCTTGAAAGATAACTCATATCCACTTAGTTGATTTATTATCCATAATATATGTGTGCAACATTGTTCAACAACAATATATTCAGCTTCAATAATAGATAGAGATACACAATTTTATTTCTTACTATGTCATGAAATATGATATCTTCCAAGTAATTGACAACATTCTCTATTACTTTTCTATCATCTTTATTCCCAATAAAGATAGCATCAGGGTATCCTTTAAGAGTAAAAAATGTATTGTTTTTATACAAAAGTCCATAGTTAGTTGTTTCAATACGGCATCTAACGATTCTTTTAACAACTTTTAGATGAGACTCTTTAGGAGCAAATTAAAATCGAGCACATTTAGATACACTATATAAAATATCAGCCTGACTAGCAGTCAAATATAGAAGAGATCATATCATACCTGTATACATATGTTTATTCAATGGTTTAACCTTCTTCATTTGCATTGAGTGTAGAGGTAGTGTTCATTGGTGTTCCAAGAGCTTTTGCATGTCCCATCCCATATTTGCTGATGAGTTTCCTAGCATACTTACTTTGACAAATGAATGTTCCTTTATTTGATTGCATTATTTGCAATACTAGAAAGAATGTTAATCCCTCATCATTCTCATCTCAGATTTTCCTTGTATTAGCTTAGAGAATTCCTTTCATAAAGTGGGATTAAAACTACAAATATAATATCATCTTGCAATAGGAGTAAATGTTTTGTCATAGTCAACTTCTTCCTTTTGTGAGTATCCGTGAGCAACTATTATGGCTTTATTTCAAACAACTTCTTCATCTTTATTTAGTTTATTTCTAAGTGCAAATTTGATTTGAATTATTGAGGCTCATTTTGGTTTGAGTACTAGTTTATATTACTTTGTTTTTTGCAACTTGCCATGATTTTATCTTCTTTTTTTTGAAATTCTAATGATATATTTCTTTAGATGACTAGGTTCTTTTTTTTTCTTTCATTTTGGATCTATTCATCTTCTTGTTCAATTGATGTATTTTTGTTCATCAGTTGACTAGTCCCATGGAGTATTCTCTAAAGAAGTAAATGTTGTGGTAATCTCTTGATTAAGAGTTCCTCATTTGAAATAGTCTCTTTCTCATTTAAATGGTTAGTATAGCCAAAGAAAACATGAGTAGATTCTTCTATACATAAAGTTCAATGATTTAAAACTCTGTAGGCTCTGTTATTATTAGAATAACTGACAATAATACCCTTATATTTATTAGAATACTCTATCCTAGATGGTCTTCACCACTATTATGAATGAAACACTTACTCCCAAAACGCTGAAAATATAATACACTAGGGTATTCTTCCATTTCATAATTTGTATGGGGTGTTTTTCAGGATGGGTTCTATTAAGCACCTATTTAGAATGTGACTACCAGTATTAACAACTTCTTTACAAAAGTGGTGCGACAGAGTGTGCTCCATAATTATGTTTCTTTCCATCTCCTAAAGAATTCTATTTTTATTTTGCTAAAAAATTTTAGTGAAGAATTTCTAAGGAAGATAAAATTTGAGCATAAATATATTTTTTAAAAATTTATCGAAGGCTTTGTTCTTAAGTTCACTTGTATGATTACTCTATCAGATATAGTACCCTTTTTCAATTTGAACTCTTCACAGAAGAATTTAAGATTTTTGAAAATTTCATCTTTATGGGATAAAAACATGATTCATGTAAAAAGAGAGAAAATCAACGATAATGCAAGCATTCCTTTTCCCTCATATGCTGACAGTTTTTGTAGGACCAAGAAGATCTATATGAAGTAAGTTCAATGGTTTGGTAGTGGACATCGAATCCTCTGTATTAAGAAGGTTTTCATTGTGTCTACCATTTTCATATGCCTCACATATGATCTTCTGAATAGTCAATTTTGGGTAGTGCACAAACCAGTTTATGTTTGAAAAGTTTTTCTATGAAATACATACTTATATGTCCTAGTTTCTTATGCCAAACCCCCGAGTCTTTATAAAAGGATGCAAGACATATGTGCTCATACATTTCTCATGGGGTTTAATACATATCCATTTTTGTATCTTCTTCCAAAAATAAGATATTTCTGTAATTTCTTGAGGCTACCCCTTGGACACCACACGGTGTTTAGGACATATAAGTGAACCCCATGCAAGCCTTTGTTACTTGAACCTGTTTATACATACATATAACAAAAGCATTCTAATATAAGTAAGAAACTGCTAAAGGTATCATAAAGATGGTTAAGTCTAGATAATTCCATGAGTGAGACTCGAAATGGGCAAGACTTAAGAAATACTAACACTAACTCTATGTCTGAAAAAACTAATAAGATAGGGAGAACTATTAGGTGAATCCCCCATTATAACAACATAATTAAACAAAAGTGCATAAAGTAAGTGATGAGAAGCTCTGGTCCCCAGCCTATGAGGACTCAGTAAGTTGCCTCAAATATAATCTCTACTAATCACGAGGATAGACTAAAAAACTTATGTCTGCATAGTGATAACATACAACTAAAATAGGTCAGTATATTTAATATACTGGTACGACAATGTATGTGTAAATCATGATATAATATCATAAATCTTGAGGGTTAATCAATGTGATGACCTAAACTTTTACTAAGCTAAAAATATAAAGCTTGTTTCATTTTCTAAATCTTATGTATAATTCATGTCAGTGTAGGTCAATGCATTTAGTTTAGTCTAAAAATCTTAGTCATGAAGTTAGGAGTTTCTTCTAACCAACAGAAACTAAGTTATGAGCTATGCAGAGTCCGGTGATCTTGACCCACACTTAAAAGGGTCCAGTGTTATGAGGGCGCCCTAACTTGCCACATCTAGGATGAAACATTTAAATTTGAGCCAAGGATCTTTAACTAGTATAAGAATAATGAACCTAAGCTGGCAACCTAGTTCATACAAACTACAACATCACTGATGAATTGGGCTAATCATCTCGATGCAAAATAATCCTCTCAAAATACATGTTCTCGTATTCTTAAAAAATTCTTCAAAGGTGGACATACCTAGATGCTTGTAGTTTAAATCATAAATGAGACTGAGCTCATTAATTATTGTCTTGTTTTATAGAACTTGTGTAATAGTTCTTGCCATGCTCATGGATGTAATTTCCCTCGAGTCTATTTCCATGATTCTAGCAATTTCTCTATGTTTAGAGCATTCTTGTTACTGCTCAAAGTCGTTTGTGACTTTCTAAGATTGATAGTTATGTTCCCTGACAGTTTTATAGCTTGTCTCCTCTATAATTATAGCTTCCTCAAGCCTTACTCAGATTATATTATCCATAATGACCTTTACTTCGACACTATTGAGTTTGGAATATCGATTACATAAAGGCTTCATATATGGATTGTCTAAATCAGACTTCATTTTCCATTTGATACTTAATTACTCAAAATGGAGCCAACTAGGTAGCAAAGCACTGCCATCACGAGGATGAGGGCCGCGATCACTGAGGGAAGCCACTCAACCTATTACAACAGAGGGGCGGTGGTTGTGATAGTGTGACCAACTTGGCAGGCCAATATATATTTATTTCTTCCAGTTTTGACGAATTTTTACAAGTTTCTCCCAAAATTCTTAAAATCAAAAGATAAAATCAGTAGTATTAAGAGTCCAAATCATTGTTTCGATCTGGGGTATTTCTTTTTGGCGATTCCACGCTTGTTTGTACCGGGTAATTCTTTGTTTCTATATTATGATAAAGTTTTATAAATTACACAAAGATTATGGGATTATTTCTTTATTTTCTACCGTAATTTAGAGACTTATTCAGTACCATATGATGTATGAGCCATGCTCTATGTATTGTTATAAATATTTTATCTTTCGTATCTTTAGGTTTACTGACCCATTTTTAGTTTGTATTTCTAGCCTGCTATTTATATAGTAATATGAGTCTTGTTATACTCATCTTGATACGTGGGTTATGTTTTATTAGCTTAGTGTGGTTTTGATCTTTATACATGATTCTTAGGGTATTCTGGCATGCTTTTTGAGGTTATCACCTGAATTTAGGTGGGCTATGGTCTACCTTCTTCATACTGGTATTAGTGTGGTATATGTTTGGTAAAGTACTAGCTTGAGGATGGTATTACTAGTTGGAGTCCCATTATGGTTATTCTTTAGGCCTGTGGTCTACCTATATTACTTTTGAATTAGTTATTTACCTTATGGCTATGCTACCCTACTCACGTGCACGACGTCGACTCTGGGACAGAGTATGGTTTGGTAGGAGTATCACCTTTAGGGCGTGTTATTTATACGCTTACTCTGGAACATAGACTAGTTGGGAGGGGATTAAACTAATAGTTAGAGCTTAGTATCTATCCCTTAGTTTAGGCTTGTGGCTTTAGAGCCAATCTAGGTAGGATGAATGTCCTATGTTCTACCTAAGGTGTTGCATATGATTAGTATGTGTGTTGTCACTTAGCTATAGATAGCCGATTATGACCTTGATGGATAGTTAGAAACCCTATGTGTTGATATTGTGTATCCTAGTCCGGTGCGAGCATGAGAGTGAGTTGTATTGCACTGAGATATGATAGCTCTATGTTTTCCCTTGTATGGGTATGTACGGAGCCCTTAATGGGTAGTTTTGGTGTCTTACTACGACATCTTGTGGCTCGGGATCATAGTTGGGCTAGGAAAAAGTATACCTTGTGAGTAGGGGTTAACATCCATCCTGTGGATTCCAATTAGTAGCCATAGACCAATTTAGCCTATTGATTTATTCTGCGTTGCAAGCATGCATTAATAATTTGAAAAAATTACTTGATTTTGAAAGAATAATACCTGGAAATAGATTTCTTATACATTATATGTATCCATGATTGCGGTAGCAGTATAGAGCTATTTTCTCTCCCTACATGATTTATTTAAGCACTGGCACTCTGGTTCATGGCTATTGCCCACATAAAAGTAGTTGGATTAAATTGATACTTGATTTTTGCTTCTTTCAAGAGTTAAGATTTTCCAATAATATATGATATACGGGTTGAGCCTAAGTTTTTTCATTTCTTCCTTGATGACTACACCACTAGTTGGATCTTACGAGGATTTTGTATGTGGGATTATACCCCTCCATGGACCCTCTGACCATGGGTGGATATGCCTGAGATATTTCTAGTAGGTATGAGCTACATCTCAAGAGAGGGGCATACTGGAGTATGCAGGGATAGTACACGGGGAACTTTCTGTGGGTCCACTCCTGGTAGGGTATTTGTAATGGGGAGGGTGCATATGTGAACTATTTACTTTTTAGCACCCTTTTCCATTACATCCCTATGCACTTGGTTGCACTCCTGGGGCTTATGGGGCTACCGTTGGGTTATTTATGTGCTAATGTATTAATTGCTAGATAGGATTTGTAGCTACTCTTCTATATCATTGATTACTTTCCTTTCCTCGTTACTATTACATTTAATTGTTACATTCCATGTGATCCTTTTTCGCTTATTGGTTCTTTCTTATGCTGGTTACTTTGGAGCTCAAGGTATATGTCATGGTTGGTCATGATTTTCTTGTCACCCAGGTCTCGTGTATTATACCGTGATAGTTCATATTTCTTTTATACTTGTTAGTTGATGAGGCATACACTGTAATCATCCCTTTTATGTTGTTCACTATGTGTGGTTGTCATATTTGTTTATGATAGTTTATTTCCTTGGTTATTCATACTTTTTACCAATTGGCCTATGAATCCTAATAGGTACCTATTTTTTTTGTACTCATGCTAGACTTTTGTATGTTTTTGTAATGAAGATCATAGTACGAGTCAGCAAAGCAGACACAATCATGAAAGAAAGTTGGTGTTGTTCTAGGAGATTGCAGTGAGAAGTTGGTGTTCTTGCTGAACGACTTTCCTTATATTATAAGAGTTGTCCTAGTTGGTTTGGATAACTATTTTTGGTAGTTTTACCGTGTTGCAGTTTGTATTTTGTACTATTCTGTATATAGATGCCCGATGGCCACAATACCAGGTTTTGGGTAATTTACTTTCTATTATGTATTTGTTTCTCTTCTTTTTCTTCTTCTTTTCCTTCTCCTCCTCCTCCTCCTCCTCCTCCTCCTCTTCCTCCTCCTTCTTCTTCATCTACTTCTTTTTCTCTTTCATCTTTTTTTTTTCTCTTTCTCTTTCTTTTTGTATTTGATACTAGCCGTCGTTACTAGCTTTGGTCTAGAGTTAGGCTTGTCTATAGAGGTATGTAGACTCCATAACAACTCAATTTTGGGTCGTGAAAGAGTAGTATCAGAACTCTATGTCCAATTATGTCTTAGGTTATAGGAGCAAGTGTTTGGTAGAATTCCAAGGATTGGTGTATAGACGTCCATATCCTATTGTAAGGAGGATACATGGAACTTATTAGGAAATGCTCTCACTTCTTGACTCCTTACATGCTTTGTAGGGTCCTTAGGTTTACTATCACTGTATTCGGCTCTACTCTTTCCAGATGACTAAGAAGAGGCCCTCAGTGGGAACCAGTGAGATTCCCGTGTGCATTCCTAGAGTTTTAGAATAAAAATAGAGTGCTAGGAAAGTACATCACCAGACACATAGTTTGGAAGTCATCTTAGCTCAAACAAACGTTACTATCATGCCAGTTGCGTAGAGAGCAAGGGTTTATTCAGAGGTACCAACAGGTGTTTTGAGAGAATCATCGGTTGAGGACGAGTTTGGTGGTCTCCATTAGGGGTCTTTGACCATTTGGGATTATGAAATATTGTTTGAGAGGATGACTAGACATATCCCTACACTGTATTCTATGAGGTATGTAAGGGTATTGTACTTCTTCAGAGGATTGGTTTTTCCTGCTCCATATGATGATATGGAACTTGATAACAACAGGACATACCCTTGTGAAGATCTTCAGAA
>JBDJHY010182930.1:0-12043 GCA_039654485.1 Withania somnifera
CAAGGCAAAAGTGTCAACACTAGGGCTCTATTAGTCTATCGTATCTCGTTGGGACCTAACTATTGCCATATAGGCACAACTCATGTCATGGCAAGGTTCCCATTGTTTTCACACATGTAATCTCCCAAATCATAGACCCCAAAAGGGGATCGTCTCAAATGGTGGTGTAAAATAGTGTCATAATGCTCGTAGGCACAGGAAAAAGTAATACAAGTACCTAGAACACATTTTCCATCAGCACCTTGTTAGAACCATAGAATGGATGCCAAAATATGGAATGGAGCATAATCTTTTAGCCCCACTGTGGCCCCAAATCACGACTAACCGCAACTGAGGTGCCATAAATGCTCACTAGTCTAAGTACACATGTATACAGGAGGAGATACAGAATCAACATAGCTCAGCCAAATACCCTATAGCCCAGGATAGTACCGTATTAGGGAAAAAATATCATTGTACCAGGCAGCTAACTACCCAACATAGTCGTATCTGGCTAAGTAAAACTTCATATTGAAAGGAGGTAGCTATCAGTATAACCATAACCATCTATATACGAGATCACTACGTAGGGCATCAAAGGGTCCAATATAGTTTTACCTCACTAACTGTTGCTCGGGGGCCACCCATTTACAAATAGAACATTCAAAAAGAGAATAATAATCAGCCTACCTAGATCTCTCTATACCCACTAGCCTATATCGGGGGATAACTGCTAATATTTAATCACCAGTTTAATCCCCTCCTAATATCACTACAGTTCAGAATCTGCATATAAAATACGCATCAAAGGTGTTACTCTTCCCCCAACCACAGTACATTCCAGAGTTAGCGTGAAGCACACGGGCAGGGCAATACATCCCTAGGGTAAGTAATTAAACTACACTCCAGCTAAATAGGCCAAAGTCCGGATAAATAAGCATATAGGTGCCCGAATAAATATCTCAGCTCCTAAATGGTGCTTTATCATACATCTACAATACTAATACTCAATCTAAAGAAAGTAGACCCTAGCCTACTCGGATTCCAGCGATATCCCTAAAAAGGCATATTGTAATATCCAAAATTATGTACGAAGCTCAGAATAACACAATACTAGCAAAAATATAACAACCGTGTCAATAAAGTAAAACAAGAACCATATTACTATACAAATAGTGGGGTCAAAGTCCCGACTAAAATTGGGTCTATAAACCCAAACAACTCAGAAACACCAAATACTTATATCAGCGTGTAGAGCATAGTTCGTACATCGTATAACACAAAATAAAACTAAATTCAATGGTAGAATCAAAAGGTATAAGCCTTAGATGTTTTGTATTTAATAAAAAACATAATAATAAAAGAAGAAACAAGAAATTAGTTGCTAAAATTAGGCGTAGAAGCACGGAAACATGTTTCTACTAATTAAGAATATAATATAACGCATCAAAAGATTAAATTTAGGTTTGGGAAGGGAAATTTTTTTTTGGAAACTTTTGGAAAATGAAGAAAAGAGCGCAGGATAGTGTTTTATAGGCACTACCAGTCGGTGTGCGATCGCGCCACCCAGCATGATTGCTAAAGGCGGTCCTTAGAAGGTCACTGCAATCGCAGGTTTTTAGCCTGATCGCACAAAGTAGCCAGGCTTGGAATTAGCGTGATTGTGCTCCCCCATGCGATTGCATTAAATATTCAAAAGACACTTCCTTGAGTATATAATGCAATTGGGGTCTGACTCCATCAACCCATATATAAAATTTTTATGTAAATAATATTTCAGAGTTAAAGAAATTGACATTCGGGGTCATATAAACTAAGAAAACCTGGAAAAAGTCAAAATTAAAAAGAATTTGCACCATGATAACTGCTGAGAACCCAACCTTTCTATCCCCAATAGGCTACTAATGACTTGGGGAAGTTAAAAAGATGATCTAAAAAAAGAAAGTTGTGAAAATATGGAAATAATTTTAAGGGTTATTACAATCCATGACATCGGGTAGAAGTATAGAGCCATTTTCTTGCCCTACCTGGTCTATTTTCTTATTAGCACTTTAATTTCTCATATTGTCTACATGGAAGCAATTGGGTTTCACTCCCAATTCTGATTCACCTCTTTAGATGGACTTGAGTTCATTGAAATATGATATACGGGTTGATAGTGATGCTTAACACTTTTTCCCTAATGACTATACCATTAGTAGGGTTTGTTACGACGTTTACATATGGGTTCAAGTATCCTCATAGTACCTACCAACCTGGGTAGCTATGCTTAGGGCATGACTAAATGCCTGGGAGGAGGAGTATACGAGGGAGAAGTGGTATACGGTTTGAGTTCTCCATGGGTCCTACCTCTCATGCCTTATTATCAAAGGAGGAGCGTGCATGAATACTATCGTGACATTTACCTTTTAAGCACCCTTTTACATTACATCCCTACACATTGATTTTTGCTCTTTTGGACTTATGAGGGGAGTACCTTGGGTTCCTTAGTTGCATGATTGTACCTACCGATAGTATGGGATGTCGGTCGAGCATTTTTGCTAGTAGACTTCATTTGTTACTTTCTTATCTAGTTGGCACTATTCGTGCACTTGTTATACTTGTTGTTGGTTTAGCTTGTTAATGGTTTTGTATTCTCTTAGTGGTGCTTCCTTGTGCGGGTTAATTTTGAGCTCCAGGTATGTGTTACAGTTGGTCATGATTGTCTTATGGCCTAGGTTTGTGTGTTTTAACTTGATAGTGGCTTTCCTCTATACTTGTTAACCGATGATGCACACATTGATAGCTGACCTTTCACTATATTTACTAGCTACTACTGTAGTTACCCCCTTTTTGTTATACATTATGTGTCAATGTCCTGTCTTCTTTTGGTCGCTCTTTACTTTTCTTATGCTTACTTTTGCCTGGTCGGCCTACGATGCCTACTGGGTACTTGTTGTTTTTGATACTCATGCTACACTTCTGCATCTTTTTATGATATAGGATTTAGTACAATTCATTAGAAGGATGAGATCGTGAGATATAGCTTGGTGTTGTTTCACGAGATATGATGAGTAGTAAGCGTTCATGTTGGTCAATTCTCCTTATATCTGTACAATTGTTCTACTTAGAATCGGGATAAATCTTTTGTAGCTTTTGCCCCGTCGTGGGTTGTATTTTAAACCTTTTCTGTCTATAAATGCTCTACAACCACGATACGAGATTCTGGAGGGTTATGTTCGGTTGTGTATTCTCATGTTTTGCCACTGTTTCTTTGTTTCATATACCTTCTTTTTTTTTAGTATTTGGTACTGTCCTGTTGCCTTATGCTCTAGGGATGGGTTAGGATTTTCTACGGGTGGGATGCAGACACCATCACAACTCGACTTTTGGGCCATGACATCACGAGGTCTATCCACTCATCCAAAATTATTTTCTCTCAAACCACATCATGTCACTTTTCTAGAAACAAGTTTTTGTCGGGTCATATCATATCATATTATATCACTTGCTCAAAAGACTCAGTTTCATTTCAATGTATCAAACCATCATCAAATAAGAAAGTATCATATGCAATTTGAATAAATAATAATTTTAAATAAAATAAATCAATAGGGTCTCCACATGGGCAATCATAATTAAGATATCATGTTAAGTCAAATAAGTCCACATACGAGCATCAAAAATAAATTATCTACTCAAGCCCCTATATGGGAATCTCAACAAATAATTAAGTTTTCATTTCATGATAGTCAAATAATAGGGATCTCATAATACATATTTCTCCTTTGTTTTCACCCATAACATAAGACACTACTACCCACATGAGTAATCGTTACGTCACCTACATGGGCATACCTAAAGATCTCCATTACTTTCAATTACATGTAACTAACATATAAACATATAATTACTTTGTTAAAGATTTAAAAGAACCTCAAACTGCCTAAGTTGAAGATAAAATAATCAAAAATTATCCTTACCCTTCCGTAGATCTTTTGAACTACCCTAATTTGATTAAATATGAATTATCCATAAGAAAATAAATCCACCATATTCATATTGTCATATTTTAAAAAATTCAACCAAAAATTCAAACTCAAAACCCCAATTTAAATCTGAAATTTTCTTTTAAAATCATATTTCCATAACTTAGGGAGTTCAAATATGAAATTTCACCAAAATCTGAGTTTGATTCGACTTCCAAGACCTCAAAACACTATTATTTTAGTTTAGGTCAAAATTTCCAATTGAAATATTTGAAAATCAATAAATAAATGATGGAATCATAAAATATGTACTCAAAATAGATAGAATTTTCAGTTTGAAGCTTACCCAATGATTTAATCTTGAAAATCTCCTTTATACTTTTCCAAAGAAGCTTAGAATCCTTTTTGCAAAATGACTTTTAAAGTCTAGATTTCCAATAGGGAAGTAATACCTCAAAAAGGTCTTTATAGAATCATAAAAGTAAAGGAAGTGAAATAGCCCCATACAACTTGTGATTTTTAATCCAAGATTTGTGGAACAAACTCGTGGTCCCCTGGTACCATAACCACGTTCCTGTACTCGAACCATGAGCCTTGAGAATCATTTGATGACTCATGTTGTGGATTCACGATCCATGAAAATCATTCCCAGGACAATTCTATGAAATAGGTCATAATTCGTGAATTCCATTCTAAAGGTCGTGGTCCATTCCATGAGCCATTGACACAAAATAGCCTTGTAATGGCCCTTTCAATTATTTTTGTGATTTCACATTTTTTAGCAATTTAGAGATTTCATGTAAAGGCTCTAGGTCATATGTGACTTACCGGAACTAGCGGTTCAGTTATATCATAAATGTACTTATAATCAAATCCCAACAGTTCTATTAGCTTTAGAATACAGATTTTGTCTAGATGGATTCTTATTTTGATACGAAAGCTTTGGTTTTGAGTCTGTGCAATATTGTGAGTTTTATATGCTTTATGGTTCATAATAGGAGCTTGGATGATTATTCTATAATCGGAGCCTCAGATTGAAACTTTGACTATTCCATTAGCTCTAAAATGTCAATTTTAGGCTCAGTGAGTGTTTTTTTTCAGGTTTCGGGCCAACCAATAGCATTTTAGATATCCGTTTGGAAAGTTGGTTATTTTGACATAGAGTGACTTTGGTCAACATTTTTTTTGAAACAACCTCGGCTTAGAATTTTATTTTTGTCGTTAAGTATAAAATGTCATTTCCATGTAGGTAGCATATTTGATTTGTGTTCATCGGGATCTGAATGCATTTCGATTATCATTAGTGGTTTGCAAAATTTCTCATGTTTGATGTTAGTTGGTGCACTGATCAAGTGACTTTTATAATCATAGGAAGGACTATCACAATCGTGAAGGGTCTTTTTGTTTGTGAACCATGATCTCGATTTGATCTGTCGATAGTGCGTATCGTTGACAGGATCACTGACCAACACCCTTTCTTTACAATTGCCGGCCCCTCCCCACAATCATGGTGCTCCTTGAATCTTGTGCTTCTCGATCATAATGTGAAGTGCCACGGTCGTGAAGAACTTTTTTCTTTCCAAATAAATATTCAAACTCTCAAAATTTAAGCTCATTTTCTCCTTCTTTTTTATACAATACACCATTGTTGAGAATAAAAATACTTGGGTGTTTGCATGAGCTATTGGGTTACATTAAAAACTTGATTTCTTTGATTCTTCTTCGATTATTGGTGAGTTTCCACTTTAATTTCTTTAAATTTCACCAAAATTTCTCAAATTGGTTCATCAATTTATTTCAATATTTCAAGCCTATTTCTTGCTCATCTTAGCTCCAAAGTGCTGGTATGAGTTTTGTAAAATGTGGGAAATATTTAGGTACCCTTTGTTTGAGGCTCGTAGGCCCGTTTTGACCAATATTTTAACCATGGTTATTTTCATCGCTTTATGGTTATCAGTTGATTCGTATTAATATCTAGATTATTATTTTTCTAATTATGCAATTGTTAGAGTTTATATGCATATATTTGGAGATTTGGAGTAGTCCAGGCATCTTCTATCTTGTATTTGAAAACTTTTCTTTGAAAGACAGGTAAGCTAAGACTTACGATCTTCTACTAGGCTTATATAGGGAATAATTCTGATAAATACACATCTTTGGTTTGGGATTCTTAGATTGTCACCCATGACCTTATCAGCTCATTTAGTCTGCCTCTTGGTTATGTATTCTTGTTGCATTTGCAATTATAATTACTCTATTACCTTGGGTGGTCTTGATAGACTCTTAAACATAAATGGTGGGTAACTGGGAATGTCTGTGAGACTTGTACATCAACTTGGATGGTTATGCTTGTTGTAGATATTGAGCCTGTGCAGGGCTTGCCTGTTATATTGTTTGTGGTTGAGCACATCATCATGAAAACTATTTTTATGCTTTGGTTTCCACTATTTTATGTCCAAGGGCCCAATGTTAATGATTTTAAAACCTTGTATGGCTGATAGGCCCGTTTTCAATATTATGAGATAAGAGAATTTTGAGATATTCTACCAATTTTTTATGATAAATGAGATAAATTGACAAAGCCACTGTCTTTGAGATATTACCAGAATTGGCGAATACCAAGTGTTAGACATTAATTATTTGTGCTGATTTGGCATGGGGAAGCCCAAGCGACCTATATTGATGATTTTATTAACTTTATAAATAGGAAGACTATTGGTCATACTAATATAGACTTGTGGAAGGACTTTAATCATATTGATATAAACTTAGGGAAGCCCATTGATAAATACTGATATAGACTTGGGGAAGCCCACTTATTACACTGATTTAGATGGGGGGAAGCCCGGGCACTCATTCATTTTCTAGTACCATTTGCATTCAAGTTTGTGTTACTTTCTGCACTTGTTCTCCTGTATATACCTTCTGGTAGTATGGGATGCCAGTGGGTGATTTTTACTTGCTTGTATCTCTCGATATTATGGGGTGTCATAGAGACTCTTTTTTACTTAGTTTTATTCTATTTTACTTCTATGAGATAGAGTTATAATTGTTGTCTTTCCTATCATGATTCTCTTAGTGATGTACTGGCTGTTGTTAGCTATTCTCCCTTTCTTTTTTTTGAGGTTACCGCTATATCTTTTACTTAGTTGTTTTCTTGATAGTTGAGCATGGAATCAAGTTTATTCTCTTCTTGTTTTACCTAAACCTTCCTTTTTGGTGGCTAGTTACTTAGGACATTACTTGTCTTATCATGCTAGCTAGCTTTATTGTATGCTCTATTTGTCGATCTTTGTAACCGACCTTACTTATCTATTTACTTATTACCTTTATTTCTTATATATTCCCATTCATCCTAGATTATAGGGTACCTTCTAGTGCAACTTTAGTTATGAGTGGTCAGTTATGAAGACTAGCTAAATGTGTCTGCCACTTCCATTTGTGCAGAGATTTTAAATGTCTAATCATCCCTATTGAACCTCCACTACCACCAGATTTATAAAATCAAGTTTTTTTTTATTACAAAGATAACAAGTATTAATAGTTTTGTAATAATTCAAAATACAAAAATTCCATATATGTACCTATGGGAGCCTTACACCTTTTTTTCTTTGAGAAGTAGGGGGAACTAGCTCTAACCTCGGTCTCAAATACATTTGGAGCCTAATTTGGTGCTTCAATAGTGGGACTAGTCGGTGTTTCATCTAAATCTTTATTCAAGTCTACTTCTACTTCTTCATCTAAATCTTCTTCAAAATTATGATACATTATTTCAAAAGTTTTAGTATTAATAATAGGAGTATCAATATTAGTTTCTATGGGTACATCTTGTAGAGGGGCCAAATCAATTTCATCTATATGTGTCATATTATCAGTATTATATCTAAATAGAGGAACTTTAGATTCTGAAGATGAACTAGAACCTATCATCTTCTTAAAAAAATTAGAAGTACTTGCCTTCTTTTCCGGACTTTTTTTAGAGTAATCCATAGTATGATAAAATTAAAATTAAATTAGCAAATTCAACAAATAAATGATAAATAATAAATGTGAAAATAAAATACTAAAATTAGATAGTGGAACAAATGTACCAAATATCTACATAACAACAAATGTAAATAATTGAAAGTTAATAATTTGATGATGAAAGTTGAAGAAGATTTCTCCTCCAAAATCCATCAAATTTAACTTCTAATCTTCAATTAAAAATATTAATAAAAATTAAATAATTGTAAATTATAGATTGTCGATTTTGGTAATTGATAATTTGATATTTGAGAATTGAGAGAATAGAAAATTGAGAAAAAAATGAGATAGTAGAGAGAAATGAGAGAATGAAGGATTTGATAAAAATATGAGTTGAAAATTAGTTAGGGTGTTGGGGGCTGAAAATGGCTATAAAGTTGTTAATATCATTAGGTAATGACTATTTAAGAAAACCCAAATTGAGATGAAAAATGGATCCCGTCCCATCCCATCCTGTCTCGATTTATACCGGGCCAGATTGGTATGGTACCGGGACAACCAATCCGGTGACCACCCTTAGATATGACTAAGATTGCAATTGTCTATGATTGGCCTAGACCGCCAACTCTTACTGAGGTGCATAGATTTGTTGGACTTCCTGGATATTACAGTCATTTTGTTAAGGGCTTCTCTTCTATAACAGTTTTTTAACTATATTGACTAGAAAGGATGTTTTTTTTTCCTGTGGTCTAATGAGTGTGAGACATCTTTTGAGAGGCTTAAGACTATCTTGACTTCGGCTCCTATGTTGACATTATCATTTGAGGGTCATAGTTTCTCCATCTATTATAATGCTTATGGTATTGGTTTGGGGTATGTTTTTATACAGCAGGGTCGTGTGATAGCTTATTCTTCTATAAAGCTTAAGGTTCAAGAGCACAACTACCCAACCCATGACTTGGAGTTAGGGGTGGTAGTTTTCATGCTTAAGATTTGGCACCAATATCTTTATGGAGTCCATTGTGACATTTTCACTAATCATTGTAGTCTTCAGTACATGAGCCATAGGGAGCTTAATGCTCACCAACAGAGATGGATCGAGTTAATAAAGGACTATGATATTTCTATCTTGTATCATTCGAGCAAGGAAATGTGGCAACGAATACCTTCAGATGGAAGGCGGTGAGTGTGGGTATCTTGGAAGCCTTGTCATATTTGGAGAGGTTGTTAGCCTTGGATGTCTAGTCCTTGGCTAGCCAATTGGTCAGACTTGAGATTTTAGATTCAGAACGTATTCTTGCTAGTTTTGAGGCCCGTTCTTCTTTGATTGATCATATCCAACAATATCAGTTTGAGGATCCAATTTTGATTGATATTTTTGATTGATTGTTTTGTGGTGAGCCCCATAAGGCTACATTGGATTCAGATGGAGCTTTCAGATTTGGATGCTAGATTTATGTACCCAGAGTTGATGATTTGATGTAGTTGATTCTTTGAAAGGCCTAGTGTTCCTGATATTCCATCCACCCAGCATGACTAATATGTAAAGAGATCTGAGGCAGATTTACTGGTGGATTGGTATGAAGAAAGATATTGCTGAGTTTGTTTCTAGGTGATTGAACTATCAGCAGGTCAAGTTTGAGTACCAGAAATCGGGTAGATTTACCCTGTGGATTTTATGGATCTGATGACTCGGGTATTCCGGCCTTATCTGGGTTCATTTGTGATTTTTTTATCGATGACATACTAGTTTACTCATAAAGTTGAGCCGAGCATGAGGGCCATCTGAGAGTTGTGTTGCAGACTTTGAGGACTGAGCAACTCTATGCTAAGTTCATAAAGTGTGAGTTTTAGCTAGATTCCATCTATATTCTAGGCCATATAGTATTGGGTGTCAATGTCGGTGTTGATTCGTCTAAGGTTGTAGCAGTTATTGATTGGCCTTGACCTACGACCATTACCGAGATTCATTGCTTCTTAGGGTTTATAGGGTATTATCTTCAGTTTGTTCAGGATTTCTCTTCCAATGTAGCCCCCTTGACTATACTGACACGGAAGGATGTTCCCTTCTAGTGGTCAGCTCAGTGTGAGGTCAGCTTTCTGAGACTGAAGGAGTTGCTGACTACTACTTTAGATCTTGTTTTACCAATTAAGGGCCATCTGTTTGTTGTGTATTGTGATGCTTCGAGTGTCGATTTGGATTTTATCCTAATGCAGTAGGTCCATATCATAGATTATACATTGAGGAACTGAAGGATTATGACCGCAACTACCCCACCCATGATTTGGAATTTGTCGGCATTAGTTTCGCGCTTAAGATCTGGAGGCACTATCAATATAGAGTTCACTGCGAGGTATTCACTGATCACCACAACCTGCAGTACATTCTGAGTCATAAGGAGCTTAACTTAAGGTAGCAGAGGTGAGTTGAGCTCCTGACAGGCTACGACTTAACTATTCTCTGCCATCCAAGAATGGCTTACGTGGTTGTTGATGCCTTGAGTCGGAAGGTTACAACAGAGTTAGCCTAGCTGCAGTACCTACTTCTAAGAGACCTCTAACTCGAGATGTGCAGTTCTTGGCCAACATGATGGTTAGGTTGGATCTTTTAGTGCAAAAGTGAGTTATTTCCCATATTGAACCAAAATCGTCTTTGATTGACCATATTCGACAACGCCAGTATAAGGACCCACGTTTAGTACAGTTAAGGGAGAGGGTCCTATCGGTTGATTTTAATTGGGCTAGAGTAGATTCTGATGGAGTGTTATGGTTCCATGGCTGCCTTACTGTTCTGAGGGTTGGTGATGTAATTCAAACTTTATTACGTGAGAACCACTATGCCAGATACTCCATTAACTCAGGGATTGTAAGGATGTATCGTGATCTAAGGAAGCACTACTGGTGGTGAGGTATGAGGAGGTCAATTTCGTCCTTCATGTCTCAGTGATTGAAATGTCAACGGGTAAAGTTTGAACACCAAAGGTCGGGCAGTGAGATGCAGATTCTCCCTAGCCCTAAGTGAGATTGGACTGGATCACCATGGACTTCATCATATGCCTTCCCTATACATCCAGAGGATTTGATTATATATGTGTTATCATGGATCGATTAAGCAAGTCAACTCTCTTTTTATCGACTCATTAACTTGGGGTGAAGAAAGATTTGCTGAGTTATATGTACATGAGGTAGTTAGGCTTCATGGGGTACCGGTGTCTATCATATCCGATCGGGTCACTCAATTCAACTAGTAATTTTAGAGATCAATTCAGAGGAAGTTGGGTATAGAGGTTGATTTGAGTATAGCATTTCACCTACAAACCGATAGACAGTTCGAGAGGACCATTCATATACTTTAGGATATGTTATGTGCCTATGTTTTTTAGTTTGGAGGTAGTTAGGACAAACATTTTTCCTTGGAAGTGTTTTTGTATAATAGTAGCTACCACTCTAGTATCCAAATGGATTTTTTTGAGGCCTTGTATAGCAGGTTTTGATGATCACCAATTGGTTGGTTTAGTGGTGGCGAGGCTGACTCCAAAGATCTGATTGGCTCTGTAATACTACAGACTGGGTCAGACTTATTCAGGACAAGCTGCGGGTAGCCCAGAGTAGGCAGAAGTCCTATGCGAATCGTAGGCTTCGGCCCCTTAAGTTCAGTATTAATGACTTGGTCTTCCTTAGGGTCTCACCCATAAAGGGCGTTATGAGGTTTGGTAGACGGGGAAAGATTAGCCCCCTGCTCATTAGGCTATATGAGATCTTGCAGAGAGATGGAGATGTTTCCTAGGGACTTTCCTGGCCACCTTAGCTAGTTGCAGTTTATCCAGTTTTCCATGTATTGATGCTCAACCACTATGTACCAGAGCCGTCCCATGTCCTTCATCGAGAGGATGTGTAGATTGATGATACCCTAACCTATTTTGATGAGCATGAGGTTATTATAGGCAGAGATGTGAGGCAGATCAGATCCAAGGAGATTTCGATAATGAAGATTTATTGAGCATATCAACCAATCAAGGAGGCTACCTGGGAGATAGAGCATGATATGCGGGCCCAGTATCAAAATTTTTTTGAGCCTTCAGGTACTACTCCTTTCTTGACTTTCGAGGATAAAAGTTCTTTTTAGTAGT
>JBDJHY010182960.1:0-12042 GCA_039654485.1 Withania somnifera
AAGTCTTAGGGTGGGTTTAATTGCATGGATCAAGTATGATACATTACAAAGATGAATAGAATACCTAGAACTATGAGCCAAAAAATCATCTCTCTTAACCCATCAAGATCTTGATCACATAAATAATCTTGATAATGGAGAACACCATCTCCCCATTGGGAGAAATCCTGAATTTTCAACTTCTAGATTGCACTCTTCAGCTAAACCAGAATCAGATCACCGTGTTGCTTCTCCTTCACATAAAAATCAGGCGATGATTAAGAAGCACTTTACACATACATACCCCCATCCTATGCGCCAATCAACCTCACCCCAAGGTGTGTCAGTCTATCCACCTCTCTATCAAATTCTCTCTTACCCTTATCAACATATGACAAACTGACCAAAGACAACATTCTAAGGGCATCAACAACTAAATTAGCCTTGGACGAATGGTACATATCTCATATATCATAGTGTTTCAGTAATTCTAACCACCTCCACTAACAAATATCAAGATCTTTCAACCTAAACACATACTGAAAACTCTTATGATTAGTGAAGAAATCTACATTCACAATATAAAAGTAGTCTTTTAAATATATAAAGAAAAACCCACTGCTGCTAGCTCAAGATCGTGAGTTGGATAATTCTTCTCATGAACTTTGAGTTGTCTTGAGCATATTTTACAACCTTACTGACCCAAACCAACCTTGGAGGCATCACAATGCACCACGAAACCTTTAAACTCATCGGGGAAGGTCAAAACTGAAGATTAAGTCAACCTTATTTTTGAACTCTTGAAAACTATTCTCACAAGTATTGGACCAGTAAAACTTCACTTTCTTTTGAGTTAAACTTCACTTTCTCACAATCCCTTGAAAAACCTAATGTAGTACCAAGCTAGAACTAGAAAACTATAAATATCAGATGGAGAGGACAATCTAGGAAAATTTATAAAACAACAATTTTTTGAGAATCCACTCGAATGCCCTCACTAGAAATGATATAACCTATGAGGGAAATTGATAGAATGTAAAACTCACACCTAGAGTATATAGAATAAATCTAATGCTCTTTAAGAATCTGAAGTAGAATTTTAATATGGTTTGCGTGCTCCTCCTTTTTTGAGTAAACCAGCATATCATTAAGGAGGACAATCACAAACAAGTCCAATATTGCTTAAACACCCTGTTTATAAGGTCTATGAAAGCTACAGGTGCATTGGTCAAACCAAAAGACATGAACAAAAGCTCAAAGTGGATATAAAGGATTTTGAAAGAAGTCTTTGGTATATTTATCGATCTGATCTTAAGCTGGTAATAGCTAGAATGAAGATCAATTTTCCAAAAATGGCTAGCACCTTAAAGCTGATTGAATAAGTCGTCAATCCTTGGGATTGGATATTTATTATTGATTGTAACTTTGTTCAGGTACCAGTAATCTATACACATTTAGATGGAACCGTCTATCTTTTGCATGAATAGGACAAGGTCACCCCGGGGAGATATACTGGGATGGATAAACCCTTTGTCTATGAAGAGGTCTGCCAAATAATACTTAAGCTCCCAAAACTTTGCTGGTGCTATCCTATATGGTGGAATAGAAATGGATTGAGTGCCCAACATAAGGTTTATTTCGAAGTCTATCTTTCTATCAGGAGAGACTCTGGGTAGTTCCTTAAGAAACGCATCAGCAAACTCTCTAACTACATGGACTGAATTGCCTAAGTCATAGGCATACCCCTTAGAGGTAATCTTTCTAGCCTTCATATATGAAATGAACCTACCTTTTAGAACAATATGCTCCTACATAAGAATAGGTTTATTAGGAATTTAAAAATGGATAATTCCTGTCCTACAATCAACAACAACATAGTATGAATGGATCCAATCCATGCCCATTATAATGTTAAAGTCTACCATATCTAACTCATAAAGATTAGTTAGAAGAACTATACCCATACAGACATAGGGAAACTATGGTATACTCTCTCAACTACATTAGAGTCACCAGTAGGAATAAAAATAGAGAAAGACTCGGATAAGTTTTTAGGACTTACACCAACTTTTCTAGAGACGTATACGAATGATTGGGTAGCTATAAGGTGTATCACTATATATACATAATATTATACACCATAAGCATTCATGTAATTACATCAACTAACTGCTCCTGGTCTTGTCTAGAGCCCAGAGAATACAACTAGTTCTTGTGCTGACCAATATGTATACTAGAAAAAGGTCCCTACTAAGCTGGAAATGTTGTTGGTGCTACTGTTGCATTAGTCCTAAATCTACCATTAACACCTTCATTTATAGCTACAGGGAAATTCTTTCATGTTGACAGTCTTTTGCCATACTGAAAGCAACCCTTAAAAGGACAATAATGAATCTTATGATATCCCTAGCCACACCCAAAACATACATCCTATCCTACATGACACTAAGATATATGGTTCTTACCATATTTTCCACTAGACAAGTGTTCCACCTTCCTTTAACACTAACATAAGAAGTTATTAGAACTTCTTTGTTGATTTTGAGGTGGTTTGAAGTTCTATTTTAGGGAAAATAAATGAAAAAGGGGTTGGTACTCTAGAACTCTTTTGTTGTTTTGTGTGGCCCCTACCTGACTTAGGTTGGCTAAATTGTAAATGACCAATCTTGGATTTTTTTATTCTTTTGACTCTCATTCCATTTGGCCTTATTTTCTTTGTAATTTATTCAAATATACTATTAATATGTCCATATCAGTACTCAAGTTATCTTCCCTCCTGTATGCATCAGATGAGGGGAGAAGTTAGAAACTGACATATCTATTCAATTGTGCATATTTTTGAAATATCTCTAGAACATATCTCAAAATCTTAGTGAGTTTCATATTTTACTTGGATACAAACATAAATTCATGCTCCAAACACAAAAACTCATGGACTCAATCCTCTTATCCTTAGGAAAGAATTTTCAAAAAAATTCCTCCTTAAATCATCTTAAAAAGTGGATTCTCTCATGCCCCTTTATCTACTTCCACAAATAACACCAGGACCTAGCAATATCTTTTAGCTGACGTGCAACCAACTCAACCCCGTATACATCAAAAACTCTCATGAGATTACAAATCCAAAGAACCTTGGCGATGAAGTTCTCCATGTCTTATCCAACCCTTAAACATCCTCAGGATATCCCTCACTCTCACTACCCCGAAACCAGGTGTAGCTAGGTAAACCAATAAAACAAGGTCTTGCTATAGAGATTGTGAAACCACTATTTGATCCAATAGGCT
Source organism: Withania somnifera (assembly GCA_039654485.1). Lineage (NCBI taxonomy): Eukaryota > Viridiplantae > Streptophyta > Magnoliopsida > Solanales > Solanaceae > Withania > Withania somnifera. Next base: position 3,265 of record JBDJHY010182960.1, read on the forward strand.
GATAGCATTATGAAACTCTTTAGTATCGACATTATTTTAATGCTAAATCTCCAAGATGGAAGGAAACTGTTCAGGCTGATTATGACCTCTAACCTGTTATGTTGTTTGTCTTCATGGAGGTATGATCTGAAACGCATAAAGTATAAGTTACAAAATAAACTTGGAGTTACACTCCAAAGAAAAAATAGAATATGAAGAAATGATCAAGTTCCTAAATTCTCAATAGACTCTCAGTTATCAGTATGTTGCAATTCATAGCCATAGTAAAGACTACCTAACGTCGAATTAATACATCCTAGAATACTTGAACCTAAAGCTTTGATAATAATTTTTTCATGCCCCGGAGTCACCCCTTGGGTGCGACATGGCATCCTTAGCTACTAAGTAGCCTTGCATGGACCCTTGGATTATGTATAGTTCTACTAACTCATACTCATTGGATGCAATCTCAATGATTATATGATTAAGAAATGGGCCTTTCACATCATTTAATAGACATAACAACTCCATAAAATAAAAACTCCATTTCAAAAGTAATACACTAATTTATGAAAGCCTCTATGAATTAAATATTGGAGTTCTAGAATAAGGTCTCTAGATAATTGCAATATACAAGAAACTAAAATAATATTATGGTCTAGCTCAAATGAAATAATAAAGTACATAAACTCCAACATCTTGGGCCCTTAAACCTATGAGGAATTACCACATCTTTTAGCTCTGAGAATGTAAATCATATCAACCATAAGTAGCCAGACGACTGGCAAGATCTGCATGGCGTAAAACATGCAGTTTAGAGTATTAAATTTGTACATGGTATGTATAAAATATGTGAGTGGGAATGTATAGGATATATCAAAAAAATTAACTCATTCTTGTGCAACGTATTGACAGGTACTATCAAATTCAACCTTTCAAACATGACTCAGATAAAAAACCATATGCAAGTTTTAACAATATTATCTAAAAGCGCAACTTTCAAAGTATATAATGAACTCAATAAATATTATGAAGACTCGGTAGTTCTTAACAGAGAAATTTGTTAAATTCAGTTCAAAAACCTTCTTTCAATGCTTATAACTTCAGGATGACACTTAAATAACTTTGGAAGTTTCTTTAACCGACTTACTCTATGCAAGTGGGTACAAATAAAATGTTCAACATATTGGTAGGTCTCTTTAAACCTTACCAAGGTAAAGGGCACTAGATAAACTCCTAGTTGATCCACTAAGCTTAATATAACTAGGAACTCCTTGGGCCATACTTAACTTCCTATGGTTCGAGACTAAAGGTTATGGGATAAGGTCACTTTAATCTACTTGGTGCTAATACTACTACCAAAACTAATCTTATGTTGGATACTACTCATCAAGTATGTATAAGCCATATTGAACCTACGAAATCATAAATTTATTAATTGTCTATTTTATTCTTCTTACTTTATTTTCATACTTGTACTGACTGGAGATGTAGTTCAGGCCACTAAAACATTGTTTTCAAATTATGCTAACTTTATATTACGGTTAATTTTTGAAATCCAAAATCATCAATTTACCATTTATGAAAACCTAATAATATTCATAAGAAAGTTTCCAATATTACAAATAACAAACACATGAACTTTGACGACCACTCATCAAATTATTGCCAAAATCATGAATAATTCATAGAACTCCATACAAGGGATTTTTAATTCATGAACTTGGTCGTACTTTAAAGGATTTGATAAGTTTATGCAATTCATACTTCACTTTTCAAAATTATAAATTTTCATAATATACTATCATGCACACATTAAATAATGATGAAAATTATAAATTAGTATGGTAACATACACAATTTCATCATAAACAAGAAAAGAGGGATCCACATTAGAATTTCTAAGTATTGTCATAAACAAATTTTTTAAGGGATTTGGGCACAAGGGTATAAGGAACCATTTCTTATAACTCACATACCTGAAATTGGTGAATTATGACTTAAATATTGAGAAAAAGTTGATCTTGAACCCTAAACCTTGCCTGGACTTGAGAGAATAATTTTAAAGAGAAATGTTACTTTATTTGGATTGTGTAGTGAATAGACTAGGGGTTTTGATTATTTATAAAAACACTTTTTTGAAGACAGAATGGCATAAGATTGGGTTTAAAAAAGATATAAATTACCATACCACCCATACAAAAGGTAACAGATATATCAGTCATACAACATCACGAGTTTACCTATGAATCATAGGTAGCATCCATGACTCATGACTCCACTCGTGGATTCTAGGAAGTTTTACTGGAATTTTACTCCACTATAGCATGGTCCAACCAATGACTCATAACTAGACTTCACAAGTCATGGATATACTCATGGCGTTTTGGACAGATATTTCAAGTCTTTTGATTGGGTGAAAAGTTACAATATGAATAGACCTATGACTCAAAGGTCCTAGTTAAGATTCATGAGAAAAACCAATGGTATAGGGATAAAATTTAAAGGTTTTAAATCTCATACCATGAGAATACAAACGAGTCATGATGGACTCGTGATAGCCTACTGTGAGTCGTACTATGAATCATGGTACCTTGAAAGAAATTTCAGATTTCAACAAGTTCAAATATAAAGTTTTTAGAAGGATCCTAGTACATGGTGTTAGATCAGGCCCAACAACAGATAGCATCCATGGACATTTAGTCAACCTCACATGATACTGGTGCAGTTAGAGTATAGGAGTTTCTACGAATAAATCCTCTTGATATTCCATGGTTCCAAAGTGACAAAGGATTTTGAGAATTTTATTGATGAGATTTGTCAGATTTATGATATTATAACAGTGGTTGTTACACCTCGTTGAAACCCTTGGGAGCGACAAGATCATGCACAACTCTTACTATTAAATTATCAATGAACGAAATTGGAAATAATCATTAGTATTATCTATGTATGTAGTGGGAACCTCAGATGACTAAATAAAGTCACTGAAATAATTATAAACCTCAATTTAATGACTACTACATTATTTTTTTTAAAGCCTCTAAGTTCTGGAACACTGGTTTATAGGACAGATACCCAACTAATCTTAGAATGAATGAAATAAAGTGCATCAATAGTTTAGTCATCTCTAATAGAAATAAAAAATGAATAAACCACATCCTAATCCAAGTGAACTCGCCAATCTCTATAATCATCTATAAGTAGTAGTTCCAGTCAATCGTTAGTGTGAGGATTCCTGGTCTGACCAACATATAACATCATGATGCATAAGAGGAAAAGTGTATAGAATATACTGAGTAAGTGGAAAGGTGACACCAAATAGGCAATAATCGACATGCATTACATAAATAAAAGTGAACCACGTATAACTATGCATTGAATAATTAAGTCCAACTTTAAATTCAACAACTCGGTAAAATATTTATGTAATCCAGACAATGCAATAATTACCTTTCACTTTCAAATATAAGTAATTAAATCAAATAACAACTCTTCACTATCTTTTGGGAGGTTTTATAACCAATAGATAAAACCATGTAAGCAGTCATGAAATTCAAAAAACTACCAGCTGAGGGTAGTACTTTTTCCGGCCATGGACCCAGTACCTAATAATTAACCTATTTTATCCAACTAAGTCAGGTCTATTAAAATAACGCCTTTTAGGAAACATATCATCCTATGATTGGCAACATAGTTACGTGATTGGGTATTTCAACCTAATCCTATCATTGCTAATACTACTCCCAAAACATATTAGTGTTCCTCACTTGACCAGTTAAAATAATTTTAGTCAAAAACCACTCAAAATTAATACAAGTTTAGCCTCTATAGGAAAATTCTGCCAAAATTTTCCCTCTTTTATTACAATCATTTCTGGCCTAAACCTTAGGAAAATACTTGAAAAACTTCCCAAATTTAGTAATTTAACTTAAAAGGTTTCAATGAATCATGTAATTAATAATTTTAAGTTTAAGTTTAGGACAAGTTAAGTTCATAGTTTAGCCAAATATTGACTATAAATCAATGCAAGCATGATTCATGATCTTTTAATACATGAATTCTTGAAAATTACTCAATATTATCAAGGTAAACATAACAATAAAGGAATTAACAAGAAAGATCCTTTATAAAAACGTAGAATTGGAACATAAGGGTGGAAGGATTCCCTTGTTCATGACCCCACATACATGAAACCTTGAGAATTGCTGTTGGAATTTGGAAAAAAAGACTTGAAATTAAACTTTTGATATGAATCTTAGTCGTATCCTTGAGAGAAATTGATCAATGAATTCATTGTTGTCTAATAGATTTCAGTGTAATGAGAGAATATTAGGGTTGAGGCTTTTTACTAGTGTTTATTAAGCCTAAAATGACTTAGTATAATTTAGTAGAGAGTATTAATCATCATAAATTCATTTGGAAAACATAAATAAAACTGGGAATTAGGCTTGTTCCACAGAAGAAATGACGGTCCACAAAATAGTCCCCCAAAGTTGGGTTTACTATATTAGTTTAACGGTACTTTGTCATATTTAATGAGATTGTGGTATAGTCCATGGAACCTTCCTATCAAACGGGTCTCATTGGAAAAATTCCACGGATGGCTCCATGGTTTGTAGAAGTAATCAATAATTTATGGGTCAACCTATAAAAATGGCCTAGTAATGGATCTTGGTAAAATTGTATAGATTGATTTAGTTTACCTGAAGTAACACCAAGGATAAATTTTCAAGGTGTTACAATATCTCCCTCTTGGATTGATTTGTGCTCAAATGAAGATTTTGGCCAAGAATCAACATCAAAATAACCCATCACACAATGTTTGTACCTTTAACTCAGCTGGCCCATATGCATATTATTATTATAGACTCCAATTACTGTGAACACAAAAATTAACGCTCAAGTACTCAAATAGGGACCTATTCAATGATTCATACTATATGCTATATGTTGTATGTAATAGACATGCAGAGGAAAACCTGGATGAGAGGCTATAACCTCAGAAACACAAATACAACTAATAGGAAATAAATTTATGTACCTCTCCATTGTGTCTGTATCAGCTTCCAAAGTGGCTTCTTCAACTGATTGATTTCACCATAGGACTTTAACTAATGCTATCTACTTATTTCTAAACTTGAGAACCTACCTATCTAGGATTTGGACTGAGACTTCTTCATAAATAAATCTGTCCATAACAGTACTGTTGTCCATTTGAACTATCAAAGAAGGATATGACAGACACTTTCTTAGCATGGAGATTTTGAACACTGGTGCACAATTGCGCTCTACTAGAAGATCTAACTTGTAATCAACATCAACAACCTTATTCAAAATCTAGTATATCCCAATGAAACATGGGCTGATCTTTCCCTTCTTACTGAACCTCACGATTGCCTTTATTGGAGACATCTTTAAGAGGATCATTACCAAAATCACCTTCTAACTCCCTTCTCCTAACATCTTCACAAGACTTCTGCCTTCTATGCGCCGTCTTCAACCTTTCCTGAATAAGCTAAACCTTTTGAGTAGACTCAATTACTGATTTTAGACCTATAAAATTTGTGCTACCAACTTCGAACCAAAAAATGGGAGATATACATCTCCTCTCATATAAGGCCTCAAACAAAGCCGTCTAGTTACTAAATAATAGTTTTAGTGAAAACTATCAATGGCAAATGGTCATCCAAACTACCTTTGAAATTAAGAGAGCGAGCTCTCAACATATCCTCTAGAGTTTGGATGGTTCGTTCAACCTGACAATCTAATATGTGGGTGAAAGTTAGTACTGAGGTGAACCTCAGATCCTAGACCTTTCTATATAGACTTCCAAAAATGCAATGTGAACCTAGTAACCCTATCTAAAATAATAAGCAATAGGACCACATGCATGCGGACAATCTCCAAATGAGACAAGCTTCCATAATCCTCTACTGAACAACCATCGTGAATAGGTGGAATATAGGTTGATTAGGATAACCTGTAGACAATCACCAAAATGGAATCATGATCTCTTTTATTCCTTGGCAAACTGGCAACAAATTCCATGTATTTGATTTCACACTTTAAGCTAGAATTTCAAACATCTTCTGAATGTTGGAGTTCATCTCTCAGTTGCAGGAAGTTCGGAGTCTTATCCACAAATTCAGCTATGTCCCCTTACATTCCTTCCAACCAATACACTTCCTTTAAATCCATAAACATCTTGGTAGCCCAGGGATGAATGGAGTATCAAGATTTGTGAACCTAGGTTCATGTTCACCAGGGTTCAACCAAGCTTTGAAATTCTAATCACTACACAGTTTCATAATATTTCCTTACATAGAGTTAAGTACAATTACAAAGTTGTTTACTTATGTTTTCTTCAACATTTAATCCTTAGTAAACCTCTTTCATACTGGTTAGGGTTGTGAACGAGTGCATTGTATTTATCATAATAACTCAAGACAATTACTCTAGTTATAGCAGCAATCATTAGATGAGGGTTAATGCCCTGAATTTCTTAGCATAATCTCAACTCCTAGTTTTATCCACATGGTTAGTGCTAGTTAAGCCTAGGCAGGTTCTAGTGCTTGCAACCACTAAAAACCATTCGTAACGTAGAGATTAAGTTCATACGATGGAATAGATGCAACAACATATGTAGATTACAACTCTAACATAGTTTAACCCATGGCTCCCATAACCCTAGGGTTGGGGTTTATCCAACTATTGACATCATCCTACAATAATGAATCCAAAAGATAGAGAATAACATACCACAAAAGTAAAGTTCAGTTGATTGTAGAATAATTATCAAAAGGCTTCAATACTAGTGTTATTGAACAATATGGGGTATCAAACCCTCGCTCACAAGTCTCAAATAGCATGTAAAGAATAATTGTAATCAATTCTTCTCCTAACTATGTTAAGTGTGCTATTTATAGAGTGTAGGAATAAGTGCAATAACAGCAACTTGGGTTGGGCCTTTGTCAATTTGGATGACAGGATAGACGAACCACCTGGTGAAAGATAGATTGTCTGGTCTTCCATCTATCACCTAGTTTATCCAGTGTATTTTCCATTAGCTAATGCATATTGGGTGAACCGTCTCCTAGCAGACAAGACGTCTGCTAGAGTGCCTATTTCTTGTTTCTTATCCAGTGGAGTTTTGAGTAGGCAGTACTTGTTAGGTGAACCGTCTATCCTCAGACGGTTCATCTGTTACACCATATGTTGATGTGTTTCGATCCAGTGGACTTCCTGTTGGTCGGTTGGATCAGACATTTCATTTGAGCCTAGGCGAATTATCTCTTTGTTAACTAAAAATGCCCTTTTCTTGTACAAGTGTTGCATACTTCCACCTATTTACTTAACCCTATAAATATTCAACAAAAGCATTAAAACACACTTCTATTACTCAAGAACATGCTCTATTTTTGGGGTATTAATTTCACGATGTGACATAAAATACTTTCACATCAACACCCTCAACCTAAAACACTTGCTTGACCTTGAGCAATAATAGAACTAGTACATATCAAATACTTAAAACACCCCTAGTATAGAATTCATCTCAGCATAGTCATTCATTAGATGTTATATCACATCGGCTAAATGTAATTATTCACACACTGCAATTCTTTTCATTCGGTACATTGAAAGACCATATCTCCTAAACCACTGCATTAACTTATTCAAAATTGATTAAAGTATCACTTGTTCTCATCACAAAGAAGTCCCACACATAATGAAACTTTATAGAATATTTGGACCGGGAAGGTATTCTCTCACGCTTAGAAAGAAATCAACTCTGCATACACAATAGCCATAGGCTTTCCCTTATCAATTACAACATAGTATTCAGCAAAACAACATGAATCACATAGGACTTTTTCGGCTTATAATGTCGGTTGAGTGCTTGTAGAGCATTATTTGGGAACTTAGCGACTGATTCAATTCGTTCAATTAGACTCCTTTACATCTTTCGTCATTTGTTTCTCTTTGTAATCCTCTTCTCTTTACCACTTGACATTGAGTTCCCCTTTTATTTTTCTGTATAATCTAAATTTTCCCCTTTTCTTTCTTCTCCTTTTGATTACCCTTTTTTTATTACACTGCTTATTATGTTTCTTTTGTAAGGGGAAGATTCATGGTATCCACCCTCAACCTAAAGTTTTACTTAGGTTGAAGACATATTACACTATCGAATCAGGGACAATATAGACTGAATACCACTTACTAATTGATGGTGTTTTCCACCTAGCCACCCCAAACTTGGGTTACTATGCCCATGTCCAGGTTCACAATATTCAATAGGGACTTAGGGCCATATAACAACCTTTTCCTTTCATTCCTCTTCTATTTTTCAAAGGGGCTTAAACAGTCCGATTTTAATGGGCATCAAGGGTTCAACTTGGGAATTCATTAACTTTTTGGTGACACTTTAAAGGCTTTAGTGACCTATCAATGAAGGCCTAGGATTATTTTCATAATAATTTACTTTTAACTTAGTTACAATATGAACCAGGAAAGTTCTAGATATTATACAGACAATAAATTACACACAATTCCTTTCACACACTTGCAAGTATATACTTTTCTCAATTCAAACTAGTTAAACAGAAGGTACAGAGAGATACAAATTTAATCAAACATAACACCTTACTGTACCACAATTATAGAATAACAACATTCAACACTTGATTTAAACCAATAGAATCACTGAATACTGAAACTTCTAATATACAAGGGTATTTTGATATTTAATAAAGTATATGAAAAAGAAATACATAAGAATAAAAAAAGGTCAGAATA
>JBDJHY010182971.1:0-12042 GCA_039654485.1 Withania somnifera
GACTCCGACTCTTCGTTGGGTAGTTATACTTGGCAGCAATCGCATACACTTTTCGATTGGTTTCAAGGTGTAATTGAGCATTATCAATCACTTGCATAAGAAGAACAACAACTAAATAGATAAAATAAGTTAGTACAAGCTAGTACAACCCTCTCACATCACTCTACTCATCCTCTCTTTTTTCCACTCTAGAGTTGTCACATAACACACCCTTACTCCTCCTCTAAAACTTTTGTCTATCAGTGTCTTCGAAGTCAGGACAAGTGCCAAGGATTTCTGGTAAAGGGTTAGATTGTCCCCTTATTTCAAGTTTCTCCATCGTTGCACAAGGAGTGGAGTTTTAAAATTCAAGGTTCAACTCCTTAGTACCAACCCTACATAGTGCATCTTGTTTAGCTTCAAGTGGATACTCCATTGTTTCATCTTTACAATGAGTCGTTACTAATCTTTTCACTTTGGCCTGTATTTTCTTGCATAATTTATGGGCTTTGTCAACCTCCATGTGATAATTCTTTGTATGATCACCAACATCCTCATTAATTGAATTGGACGACCTTCTAATTCAAAGTGCTTCACTTGTTATCATTTCTTTAAGATGCATTGGTGGGATGAGAGGATTATCATTGCGGTCTTTGACATAATTATACCAATCTTTCTCATGAGGAACCCCATGGTCTAGAAACCAAGAGCTTCTCAAAAGTACTTTCCCATTTCTCAATGCGAGAACATCACACAAAGCTTTTTAATGATAGTAACCAAGTGAAAAGATTAATTTCACACTTCTACCCAATACTGGTGAATCAGATAAGGTCTTGTATCATTACCAAAGATAGTCCCAACCCATTAACCTCATGAGGCATAATGTAGTTGCGAGGCACACTATCACTAAATTCAAATGCATTACAATGGATGACACATAGTTTCTCATTAAATAGGGACATTCTTCTTGCCGGTACATCACTTCCTCGGGGCCTTGAACTCACTCGACTACCTTGTCTTTGAGTCCCTCCAACACTACTCCCACTGTCACCACTACTCTGAGCAATATACTCAATAGAATCAAGGTAAGAGGTATTAGTCATGACACTCCTAGGGGTAGAAGCAGGATAGCGTACACTGCAGTAATGATGACGCCCATACACATCGACACTCCCTACTTAGAGTACGAAGTAGCATAAGATGATGCGCGAGGTGTACCTTTATAACTCCAATTCATATAAGAACTTCCATCAGTCAGAATGTAGGCTATAGGTGACAAGGCTTCATAACCCAAGTCGTCTCTAGAGTGATGTTGTGAAGCATCAGAGCCTTTATATCTCACACAAGGCTTTATTTCATAACCATAGAGCTTATTCTCATAGGTATAAGAACCTTTTTATCCTTCATCAGAACCATAATTATATCTAAGAGATTCTCCTTTGTACCTGTAGCTCCACCACTATATCCATATGCATGATTGTCATATATATATATATATATCCCAAAGCCATGGAAGATATTGTAATGATAATATGTTTGTGAGTACCTACAAACACCTTAGTAGCATAATCACTCGTATGTATTGCTCAACTTACCACTCGACTTAGTCCCAAAGTTGTTAGCAAGCTAACTTTACACAATTAACTCAAGGTCTTCAAGATTTGTGGAAGAATAGATCTCTATAGAGACACAATGGAATAAGGAAGATCTCACTTGAATCAAGAGGCTTCAACGATATTGAAAACTAGAGAAGCTAGAAAGAAATAGTATGACAGAAAACGGACTCTAAGAACTAATTAAAAACTAAGTATACTAATTACTTATTGTAAAGTATCTTTGAAATCAAGAATGAAAATATGAATTAAAATTGACACTTTAAACAAAACTAATGATCAAGAAATTGAATTGGATCAAGGGAAGATGTTTCCACCAAGTTTAGACCATTTTTTGAGCCATTTTCAATCACACTTAACCGCCATGGGTGAGGGCGGATTGCCATCCAAAGGCCCCCATCGTTGTGTTGTCTAATGAGAAACCAAGAGCCAAAACATCCCCTTACCACCGTTCAGGACGGTGGGCCACCTTCCAGAGGATGGATGGTCACCGTCTTGGGTAGAATAACTGGGACGTGCATGGGATAGTTTAATTTGATGTAACTCCCTTTTTACCCATTGGTCTTTTTCCTTTACACAAAAATACTCCAATCTAAAACAATTTTTCAACCCAATTAAATCCTAACTTTGATCAAACACATAAAATTTGATGATCTTCTAATATCAAGATATGAATTCCACCAAGAACACCCCAAAAAATCAAACTCAGCCAAATCAACTCCAAATTGGATAAAAATTGATATTTAAGTCCCTAATTACTTGGAGAACACAATTATCAATGTATTAACACCAAACGATAATTTCGACTTGAGGATGACGGATCAAACATACCTTTTCTTCATCCTCTTCACATGAAGATATGAAGAGCATCAAGAATACTTGCAATTTTCAAAATTCCAACCACCCTCAAACGAATTCCGTTTCTCACCAAATTTGAACCATGATCTCCATTCTTTATGAGGAACAAACCCTACTACTTTTTATACCCTTAAAATTGCAACCCAATGAACCCTAGTTCTACACCTTCAAGGTCAACAATGGTGAATGGCCCAAAACAACCTGGATTAACTCAAAAGTGAAGATATGCAATAAAAAACACTAGGAAACAATATTATAACACTCGAAAACACAAAATCAAATAGTAACTCAAAATTTGTGAAATATTTTCTAAAATTTAGAATTTTCCTTTTTTTTAATTTACGAACCAAGGATTGTAATTCGATGGAACATATTACTAGCTTAAACTCTGACACCAAATGAAGTGGTTCGTCTAACAAAACACACAAAACTTGATGGAGAAAAAAAAAAAGAGAAAAGATATGCTGAAATTTATAATAACTTACTGGTTTTTCAATAATAAGGGATTGGTTACCCTTACTTTTAGTTGAACCAAACAAACTAAAATAAACACCTACAGACAATTTAAGAAATGCCAATTGAATCCAGAAATGGAAAATCCTTCGATTTAATGTAATAAAGAAGCTGCAGAAGCAACTAGGGGAATCCACCCTCAATCACTCAAATAAGATTACACTATCTAAACTAATGTTGGGAATCCACCCACTAAACTACTCCTAAAATAGACTAACATGATTAAAGCTCAATTCATCAAAGTTCTTCTAAAATAATGCAAGACTACCTATTTATGGTAGTCTAAATATTTAATAAATACAATTGAGCTCAAAAGTGACTTAATATGATAAAATAGTTCTTCAAGTCTTGAAGCTGCTACATTGACCCCTTAAGTTTGGGTCTCATCAACTCAAGCCCTTAAAGTCTTACACCATTCCCAAGCTATCATCCAAACTTGAGACTTTCTTCGTTTGCACCTTACTATGCATCTTTGAGTCCTATTTGGTGCCTTTATGTCGTGCACAACTTGGATCCTATTGGTAGCATAATTGGTGTTTTCCGTACTCATATCACTATATGTTCAACATCATAGGTCACCCCACTAGGTAGACCCTCTATAGCCATGTAGTCATCAAATAGGATATTATCCTTGAACATATGCTCTACTTTATGAGTCCTTTGAGAAAAATACAAAAGAGAAGAACATTCTAAGGAATCAAGAACAATATTTCTTCACCCCGCATGACTATCCATATGATCAACCTCGAGAATTCCTCCACTAAAATAAGGTTCATTATTATCAATAAGTTGACCATCATAACAAAGTATTCTAGTGGGCGGCAATTCAAACTCAAAGTCAAACACATCATCACAACCTATAGATCCACCTAGCATAGAAAAATCATCCTCAAGATAAGGACTCCTAGTTTGACACAAGCCACCATGAACATTAAATGAATTACAACTCTAGTAATCAGAAATGTCAAGTAACTCATCACCATATTTATCAGACAAGAGTGGGGTATCATGAAAGGGGTCACAATTAAGAGCATCATCAATAAGAAATTTACCATTTGGGATCCTCAAATACTCAAGCAAGTCAATATAATTTTTTCCCTAAGGTTTATTCCTTCCACATAGTAGTGCACACTTTTTCAAGCTACGAGTACTAACACTAGGTGGACATAGATTGATCTAACACGAAGATCAAATCCAGTCATTTATAGGATCAACTATTTCTTAGTTACTCATAACATGAGCAACATCATGCAAAAAGCTACTAACTTGGATTTAACCAACCAAGGTATTCCTAACCATTTGAACACATGAGGTTTAGTGTAGTTATTAATAGCATGATCAACCAACTCAAGTAAAAACCCCGTAAAGCTATACACACTCATATTGGTCCTACATATTTATCTTATCAGGACTTTCTTATCTTGATACCATGGATTCACCTTCCTTCCATCTAACACCATCAATTGTCACTATATGGTCAGAAACAAACATCGGGACTAGGATGTAAAGTATTGGTTGTAGCATAGTAAGAAGTAGGTGTTACACTTCTCCTTTGGTCCTCATGATGCTTCAAGATTGGTGCCGAACTTACTCTTTTATGACTCCATGTTGGATAAGAAGTAGCTCAAGATGAGGTATTTAACTCAGTCTCACAACTCCTTTTTCCCGTAGAATCCCCTTAGTGAAAGGCACCCTCATACCCCCAACTTTCTACATCATCATCATAGGACTCACATTCATACTCTTGAAAGTCATCTTTGTCCATAAGAACCATCATGGTTCTCATAGATTCTTTGTTTGTATCCATGAGTTTTTACTCCATACTCATAACTGTCATTGCTACAATCATACTCAGTCATGTCATCACAAGCATAATCTGAATCCATAGACGATATTTTCCACCTTATGACACCCTTATACTTGCAAAATGCAAAAAACAAGTGAGTTTAAAAATCCTAATGCGTTTTTGTATTTGAAATTCAATCAACATACATAAAGGCATTATTTTAAATTTGATAGATAACTAACTTGACCAATCACTTCACAAGGTGTTTATACTTTGTAGAGGAATGGATTTTTGTTAACCCAAAAAGAACAATAAAAGAAGACTAAACTAGAAGAAAGAAAGTTCTACGAAGATGTAAAACAAGAAAATCTGGAAAAAAGAGTATGAAATAAAAAGGAGTCAAAATAACTAATACTAATCAATATTGAAGAATACTAATCATAACTAGATAAGAATATATGAGGAAACTGCAATCCAGGGTTGGAATTCATCTCCTATGCTTAGTAAAATTTGTAAAATCTTGATGCCTTGAGGGCGGCTCATCCATCTTCGGATGGCTCGTATTTTAAGATGGGCTGGGTGCCTTAATTAAGTGATCTTTCTTCCCAAAGTTGGATGGCTTGACCTTAAGTTGAGGCCACCTCATCCTCCCTTAGGCTGCTTGTCTTAGGTCAAGCTTGAGCTTTCATCCAAATACAAATAATATGACTCACTTTAAGCTGGGTGGATAAATTACTTTGAAATGGTGAGGGAATATCTCCCTCTTTTAGATGGCTCATCCAATACTCTTGATTGTTTTCTGCCGTTAGCAAAGTAAACTATATTTTTGATCTTTTATGGAAGGCTTAGAGGCTGAAGTAAGGGTAAATCGCTTGGATATGGATGGCGCATTTAGTCCCCTACTTGTCAGGTTGTCCTTAGCTTAAGAGACAACCTAAATGATGTAACCAAAGATGGCTTGGTCGTGATGAGTGGGCAGATCATCCAAGTGAGGGCAGATCGTCCAAGCTTCCTTGGCTAGGCCGCCCTAAGAAAACTAGACAGCCCTAAATGTCCCATTCAAAGCTTGATCCCCTTAACAATTTAGCACTTCCTTAGACCCCGTTTCCCTTTGACTAAGACAATTTTCAAGTCCCAAACACGTTTTTACAACTTTTACTTTAGAGGTTGGATAAAGTGCAGTTTAGTTTCACCTTCTCCACATGAACGCCTTCAAGAACGTCAAGAACACTTGAACTATTTTAAAAATCCAACCACACTCATACGAACTCCAATTAGCCTTAAATTCCAACCACGGGTTCCTTTTGATATAGGGAACAAACCTAAATACTTTTCACTCACAAAACTCCAATAAATCAAAGAGCCAACTGAAACCTTGAAGATCAACATTGAAGATGAAATCCAAATTCGAATCTCACTCAAACTTCACAAAATTCTAACGCATAACTCCTCAAGAAATGAGAAATAATTCTCAACACGTTTGAACTTAGAATCCAACAATTCAACCCATAACTGAAGTTCAATTTTTGAATCCATGCATGAGCAAAACATGAACTCCCAAAGTCTGAACCTCAACCAAATCTCACCAAAATTGAACCCCAAGCTCCTCTTGTTATTGCGAAGAAATTCCCACAACTTTAGAGCCACAGTTTCTATCAAATTGAACCCCAAATTAAAGACCCAAAATCTGAAAACTGTAAAGTGTTGAATAACCAAAAACCCAAAAATATTGTAACTCACTCAGATCTTCTCCGATTTTCACAAAACTTGAGATTTTTGTTCCTTGTAGTATGAGATTCACTTGTAAGTAACTTCTGTCACTTCAAATCTCCTCAGTAACCTTCAATTTTAAAATCTCCAAAGCTTCAAGACCCTTCAAAGATGAAATTTCCAAACCAACCCAGATTTGACTCGACTTTGAGACCTATGACTCAAATTAATAGGAGAATGATTTCTAATAATCGAACTCAATAAAAAAAACATACAAGTCAACCGGATCTTAATTTTTTGAATTTTTTAATTTTTAATTTTTTTTTGAGATTTTCAAGTTTATGAACCTAGGATTGAAATTCGTAGAAATAAAAACCTACCTATCTCTGATACCATGATGTGATCTGGGTTACAGCTCACAATCAAAATTCAAACATAAAAAGGAAAATACTTAAAAATTAAGATAGATTGAGAAATTAGGGAAGAGAAGTGAAGAAATGGGGGATCACAAATGAAGAAAGAATAGCTAATTAAATCCATAATTAACTAAAGGGGGAAGTTAATCATATTAGATTAAAGAGAAACTCAATTGAATCCACAAATGACACCTTGATATAAAGATCGTGACAAGTGTTCTAAATCAACAATAGAAGTAAGCCTATTGCTAACCTCGATTGTAATAAAAAAATCTACTAAACCCTAACCCTAGATACTACTAAGTCTTCACAAAGATTTACTCATTTCATCACCCAAGATAATCTAAGTAAGATAATAAAAGACCTAGATTTATGCTACTCTACTTTCAATAATTATAATTTAGCCCAAAAGTGACTCAATATGACAAAATATCCTCTCAGATTTGGGTCTCATCAAATTAGACCCTAAATTTCTTCAATTGTGTACCAAGATATCTTCCAAAATTGGTATTTCTCCTTATATATGTACTTCGGAGCTCTCTTTGGCACCTTAATGTTGTCCATGCCTTGAATTATCTTGTCTAGAACTTGAAGTATAGATCTAGAATGTTTGTTGCTTCCTAATATCATATCAATCGAGTACTTATCAAGTATCCAATTATTGGCTTTAAAAAAATTGGTAATAAGCACCAATTGTCCTGACATACCAACCACAATCCTCATAAACATTAAGTTGCAAATAATACTCTAATCCTGTAGAATGTAATGATAATAATGGAAGTAGAAGGTGTAGGGGAAATATCAATATTAAATTAGATATTCTAAATAGTCGCCTACTATTGAATCCATATCCAAATAATAAAGTATAAAACTAGGCAACACTAGCTAACTCAAGATAAAGCATCTACATCGAGTGAAACAAAATCTAAATAATGTCAAGTGCAACATGTCGTCCTTAGCCAATTAGGAGGTAGGCCTCCCTCCATGAGTTAGTTCACAACTCTTGGGAAAATCCCACTAACTTTGCTATAGCCTTGTAGTTGGACTCCATAATACCTTAGTTAATCCCCAACATACAAATCCATTTTAGGTTAGAAGGGTACATCGTGGAAACTGAGAATTGTACTCGTGGGATAGATTCTAAGAGAAATAGGCCAAGGTAAATTATTCATCATGAAAATTTCCAAAATATCATAATTTTGGAACTTTTAAGACCAAATCTACCCATTTTAACTCACTTTTAATAAATATATTCCTCTCTATTTCTCATCAACTTTTAAGAGGCTTTTCATTTATATTTTAAAGGGAATATAAGTCATCTCATCAAGACTTTAAACAAGTCCTATAATCTGATCAAAATCGATCATCTTGGGCTCATAATATCATCCAATCTAAAAAAATATTGGGGCGACTCAAAATCAACATCAAATGGGTATATTAGATAATTCATATAATACATACTCACAAAATATGAAATCAATCATATAAACAAGACATTGAATGTACAATGTAATGTAATGCAATGCTATGCCATATAAATATTATGTATGTCTCTCATAAATCAAAGTATTCAGAACCCAGAATAAACCTCAGTAGGTCGTCAAGACCTGGGTAATGAATCATCTTATAATCATATCATGTTCAAACATGTTAGTCGATCCAATCATATCAATCATAGAAGTATCAAAATCATACATTGGTCCTTGCTTTCATAGTACATCTAATTTGCCTTTCTTTTTTTTATATCTTGTACGTTCCTCAAAAACCATATCCCATATCAATGATCAATATACATCAATAAATGAGAAATATCATAAGCAAGTGATGGAAAAGAGGAAAAATCACCCAATAAATCAACAAGGCCACTCATAGGCACTATGACAAAGAAGAATCATACCAGTTCAACTAAAGCCACTCAATGACATAAAAACAAGCATTTCCCTAAGTATGACTTTGCTTTAGAATTCTTATGCTTGACTCTAGTATCTAGATGAATACTTGTCATTTTACCCACACATATATCCCTAAGTAGTCCCCATTACTCCCCATTTTTAAAAACAATCAAACATGGGCCTTCCCTTTGAATGGAGCATCTGAATTCTGGAAATCTAGTTTAATATGAACTAATTAAGAATGAGAAAATATGAAAAATCATACTCATAATTCTATTTTTAAAATCAGTTCCACAATAACCCCCTAAAAGTCAAAACTAAGGCATAAGAATAAATTTGGAATTTTCTTCAAAAATTATGTTACGAATATTTTGAGGATCTCAAAGAATAAATTTCATTGAAAATGATGTAGAAATCGAGCTCCAAAACCTAACGTACTGAATCATAATTTCCCCCCCAAAATTCCAAAATTTACACTTCCAAATCCATAAAATTTTATGTTAAAATCATTAAATAATCAATGGGTAATGAAGAATCAATGAATAGAAAGCTTACCTAATAGTTTTCCCTTGAAATCTATTTGAAAATTCTCAAAGTGAGCTCTCAAGGTCCAAAAATGCGAAAATAGGGGTGATAACTCGCTATAGTGATTAATAATTGATTTACTAGAAAATGAAAATCTTCGCAATCACTAAAAAAGAAATGTGTACCCATAGGAGACTGAACTACACGATCGAGATGAAAAACATATTAGCCTACATGATCATGATGCCCATGCATGCGTTCATGATGAACAAATTTTACCTGCATGGGGTACTATGGCAGACAACAAAGGAAATAAAATAATCATCTTCGAATGGACCTTTAGGGTTCTTTCAGAATCCCTTGCATAAAGATCATATATTCTACCCCACTAAATTTGACATTCCGAACTCAATAAAATCATTAAAATGGAAATTTGAGGCCACTCAACTTGATATCCGCGAATGCCAATAAAATGGAAATTTACCTAAAATTTCAAAAATACCCTAGAACCTCCATTAAATTATCTAAACCATCTCATAGGTTATACATGACCTCACAAATCTATCAAATTGAGAGAATTCGAATATGATTATCCGATCATCAAATATTAATCAAAGTCAAACTTTGGCCTTAACACTCAACTTATCTTATTAAATGGAATATATTCATCATGAAAAACCTAAAATTGAAAATGAAGGTCCTCTTAGACCAAATTACACATTCTAGAGCTGGTGGAAATGATGAAATCCTATTTTAAGACTTAAAACACCCTATTTATCAAAACTTACAACTTTTCACTCTTGTTTCAAAATTGATCACATAAAATGGTCAAACATGACTCGTGGCAATTATCAAGAAGGAAAAAATGGTAATTTTTACATAAATCCCAAAAATGATCTTATCATCAAGCACTAAATATCATAGAAGATATCTACTTAGTACAACTTTCCAACCAACCTATCTAAAATAGTCGTAAGTCAAGTCCGGATCCATAGTAACAAAATCATATGAGAGTCATCAAAAATATATTTTTGAAGCATGGAAACATGAAAAACAGGATGCACCATTAATAAACTAGGTGGAAATACTAACTCATAAGCCACCTCTACAATGTGCTTCAAATTCTTAAATGGGCCAATAAACCTAAAGGTAAGATATTCCTTCTTTCCAAACCTTATCACACCCTTTATGGGTGGTACTTTTAGCATGGTCACTCTTAATAAACTCTAGGAATCGAAACCTGTTTCCAGAATAACTCTTTTCCCTACTCTGAGCTATCAAAAATCTTCGTTAAATGACCTAAAACTGCAACATAGTATCACAAAGCAAATCTATATCTAAAGATATCACCTCAAAAGTATCAAACTAACCAATAAGAGATCTATAGTTCCAACCATATAAAACCTTAAAAAAATTCGTTCAAATTCTAGAATTATAATTTTTATTACGTGGGAACTCTTCCAATGGTAAGTGTTTATCTAAACAGACACTAAAATCAATAACATAGTATTGAGGCATATTCTTAAATATTTGAATCATCTTCTCAAACTAGACATCTGACTAAGGATGAAAACTTTTACTCTTATCTGACTGAGTACCAAAACTATTTGTAGTTCTTACCAAAATAATGAGGTAAGTAAGGAACCCCTGTCATAAATTGTAGATACTAGGACACCATGCAATCAAACAATTTAAGTGTGATAGATCTCAACTAAATTATTAGGCGTATACACAACTTTGACTAGAATGAAATGAGTAGGATTTTAACCGATCCATAATCACCAAATTGAGTCATAAATCCCACAACAAAATACATGGTGATACTTTCCTATTTCCACGAAGAAATTTGCATCCTCTGAGATAATCCACCAATTCACTGGTGCTTAAATATAACTCTTAGACAAGCATCCATCCACAAAATTAACTATATCTTTCTTCATACCACACCACCAATATTGTTGTCTCAAGTCATGATACATCTTGTCTACTCTAGGCTGAACATAATATCTCAAACAATGAGTATTTGATAGAATCAATCTAATCAAATCACCTACCTTGGGCACATAAATCCTGTCATCAATCTGTAAAACTCCATCAGAATTAAGAATGCCTCATTTACTTCTCCGTTCAACACTTTATCTTAATAATATTGAATTTTCCATCTTTAAAGTGTCTTTCTTTAATATGATCCATTAGGGAAGAACAAATCTCAATAAAAGCAAGAATACCACCTTCATCTGAGATTTGCAAATGAACAAGACCATGGGCTAGATTTTGAATATCTCTAGCCAAAGGTCACTCCTCCATATGAACCAAAACAAGACTATCATACTAGATAAATTTTGACTCATAGAATCTGGTATCATATTAGCTTTACTAGGGTGGTTGAAGATAGTTGTATCATAGTCTTTCAGTAACTTAATTTATTTTCATTGTATCAAATTCAAATCCCTCTACCTAAAGAGTTACTAAATGCTCCTATGATCAGTGAACACTTCACAATAGAATCCATACAAAGAATGAAGCCACAACTTCCAAACAAAAATAATGGTTGCCAACTCTAAGTCATAAGGTAGGACAGTTCTTCTCTTGAATCTTTAACTGCCTTGAAGAATAATCTATCACCTTCCTATTTTGCATTAAAACTATACGCAATCCAACTCTAGAATCATCACATTACATGATGAAAGGTTCACCCTCAATGGGAAAAGTCAAAACAAGAGCCAAATTAAATAAGGTCTTAAGTCTTA